>JANHJO010005753.1:69917-86602 GCA_032468235.1 Pseudoxyrhopus heterurus | reverse complement strand
CCCAACAATCTGGGTTCTCATTTTACCGACCTCAGAAGGATGGAAGGCTGAGTCAACCTTGGAGCTGGTGGGATTCATCAGCCAAACTGCTGATCTGCAGTACTGTGTTCTTAACCACTGAGCCACTGCAGCTCCTTACTTTTTTTTAATATACTTCTGTACAAAACAGGTATACAACAGATACACCCAATACTTTAGTAGTAAAAAGTTAAAAAGGCATAATGTAACCAACACTAAATATTTTTACATTCCTATGATTTCAACCCAAGAATGTCAGAAAGTGTGTGAAATCTTGCATCTTTAAATCATGTACCAACATGCATTTAAAGACTGCTAAGTTGGGGGAAAGTATATGATATTGTATGGTCTATATCAATATTCAGGGCATTTTTTTATGAATTGCAGCCAAACCTTTAGTTTTGATTTCTCTTTCTTGTGGAATAGCTTGCTGAAAGTTTTCTGTTGTCACCTAATTCTATGTGTAATACAAATATATTTTATGCATCTATTTCTAATTAATATTATTATTTTGTAGCTCTGTACTGTTAGTTATGGAAAGGTGAAGTTGGTCCTGAAGCATAACAGGTAAAGAGTTACTTGCATGATTTTTTTTTCTGAGTTATATTGTATGGCACTTTCAAATGTGTGTCCTGATATTAGTTTTGGCTTTGATACTATCTCAGTTAACAATCTTGGCTTTTCATAAGGTGTTTACCGGATTTGATCAGAAATATATGCCAATATAACTTGTTAAAATAAGAGCAACTTTTTGACGGCCAATGTCTACACAAACAGGAGTAAAATAGAATCAGATAGATATAGGTCCAAACAAACAAATATGTGATCTTGTTGCAGAAAAAACAAAGGAACTAAAACCAAAATGCAACAAACACCCAAATCCAAATAACAGAATAACCAAAGCTAACCAGTGTACACTCATTCAAATTGTGACTTGTTAACCTAAGATATGTAGTTTCTTATGTATGAATGTGGCCATTGTCTCTAAGGATTATGGTCAGATATAAATTATTTGTGTTTCTCCAGCTGAATAGCACATTACCTGAAGAAATTGCAAAAAGCTACAGGAACTCATGTTTCTATAGAGGAAGGTGTTAAAATGGTAAAAAGTTATAACATTTGTGGAATTAATTATTTGTATAATTTCCTCCCCCCCCCTTTTTTTTTTTTAATACTTGCTAGGTATTTTGTAGAAAGCACCCACCCTGAAGTCATTCAGCAACTTCTTCAGGACCAAGTGATTAGGGAGTGTCGCCTGAGAAATGCAGAGGGGGAAGAAACTGAACTCATAACAGAAACGTTCAAGAGCAAATCTGCAGTATGTTGAGATTATGGTCCATGCCTTTATGTAGTGTGGGAGCTATGTGCTTTACTCTCTAACTATAGCTGAACAATTATGTCAAATCTTTATAAGAAATCCTTTTCAGTATGTTTAATATGCCACATATATTTGTGTCTGTTGTCACCACTATTAATCCTTAGGGAGGGAGGGGTTGCTTTATTTATAGTTTATTGTATCTGTATAGTCTGCTTTCATACATTGTTTAAGTGTTGTTTGCCTATCCCAGTGATAAAATGAGCCTCTGTCTGGCCTCATTTTTCTCTGCTCCATTGAGAAATCTATCTGTTTTAGATTTCAAAGTCTGGTGAAAATAGCGGGCCATCAACTTCTCAAGGGGCAGACGGTCAGAATAGACTAGATGTTCCTGCTGACTTATTTGAATTTTATGAACAAATGGATAAAGATGAAGAAGAGGAAGAGGAAACTCAAACTGTGTCTTTTGAAGTGAAGCAGGTAAATATATGAATTTACTTATACCTTACTAGCCTAATAAAATCATATGGAATATGAACTACTTATAAAATAATAACATCTTATCTTTGATGTGATGAGATATCAGACAATTTAAATCTTTTTTTTCCCTTAAGTACTTTTGTATCTCTGTGCCTAGTCCTCCTTTAAATTTGCACTTCAGGCTACAGCTAAATCCAGTCTTAGTGATGCTGTATAACTATAACATACTGTATGTCCATTAAAGGAATCAATTCCAAACACTCTAGTTTCTGTGGTGAAAATTGAAGGCTCATCTATGGAATGGAGTGAAAACATGTTTACATTATTTGTTTCTGTTTAACAAAATAAAGTATTTTGTTAAGTATTCCTGTGTTAAGTATTCCTGTGGTTTTTGTATGCTGACTCTAAGCAGCTTAGAAAAGACAGTATAGCTAGGTGAGATTCCTTGGCAAATTACTTATCCCTGAATGAGTGTGGATAGCATATTGGCAGAGTCCTCCAGACAAGGAAAGACCATGAGAATCCCATCTGTACTCCCCCAACTGCTCTTTGTCAGTAGAGAGCAGGAACTGAGGTTTTTGTGGTCAACTTATGAGTTGAGCAGCTGGAAGTGAGGGATTTCAGTTAGGCTCACAACTGCATTGCAGTCTGTAAAGAACATAAAGTCCACAAACGTTTCATTTTGTTAAACACCATTGGATGTAGTCAATTTATAGTTAGATCTTCTGATTAGAAGGATAGGACAAAAGCACTTGGTGAGTCAACACTCTTTCTGGATTAAATAAGGAGGAAAAAAACTTTTAAAGGAATTAAATCTCTAGCAAAAAGCTTAAAAATGATTAAATCCATAAAGGGGGCAGTAAATTTTGAAATTTTTTTTTTAGCAAAAGTGGTTTTCAAATATTGGAACTCAGACAGATGGATTGGGCTTTTGTGTGAATTTTGTTTAATATTAAAGAATGTAGATAGTTGGTGGATTTTACAAAAAAAAAGATAATACTAGTAGCCCTCAACTAATGACCACTTGCATAGTGGACCATTCGAAGTTCTGATGGACCCTAAAAATATGACTTCTGACCCAGTTTCAAAGTTCTAATTTCCACCCCCACACCCTCTGTGGCCACATTTGGGGCACTCAGCAACCAGCCTGGATTTACAACTCTTTGAAGCGCCCCACAGACATGTGACCGTGATTTACAAATTTTTACCAGAAACTAGTGTTTACTTAGTTTCCAGCAACAAATGTCCCATAGCAAACAATGTGTTTGCTTAATGACCGTGGCATTTGCTTTATGACTGCCGTCTTTGTCACTGTTGGTGAGAATTTCTGTGATAAAGGTGAATATTTTACCTGGAATGATGCTTGTGTTTTAGCGGTTCCCAACATTTGTGGTTTGGCAGCCTAGCTTGGAGAGGAGAGCTGGGCCACATAAGTGGCAGTACGGCGCGCATGCATGCCCACAGCTCCACTTGCATGAGTGGTGGGCTGGTGCGCGTGTGCATTGTCCCACCGACTCACCTCTTGCGCAGCCTGGTTCTGTTACTACCTGTTTTGGCAATTGATGTGTCATTTAAACAGTGACAAAAGGATATATCTAAGCTCTGCTAAAGTCCAGGTTTCCTTGATTTGAAATTGTATTACACAGCTTATTGTTTGGCTTGGATGAAAGAGTAAATGCTGCTGACAAATAGAATACTTTTAGAGTTAGAAGATGACCCAAGATTTGGATGGCATCAGTATATGTGTAACATTATAAAGTCAAGATACAGTACAGTAATTTTCAAAAATTACTGTGTTCGACATTCCATATTGAGAATATAAAATAGATACAACCCCAGGCTATGCCCGAAAAAAACTTCGTAGCTTTCAGCACAAGAAACATTCTATAGATGAAAACTAACAGGCAAACACAAATGTTTTAACATATGACATACTACAATTATCAAGAGAACAACTGAAGGTAGAGGAATATAACTGTCAGTGGTTTTCTTACTTACAGTTATGAGAAAGATTTAAAGTAGATAAGCAATTTATGATGTTGAACATTGTATGTGATTTTGAAACAGAATTCTGTACAAATGACAAATGTGATTGCCAAAATGCATAATTACTTATTGAAATTTGAAACAAAAACAAGGAATATATGATAAAGTGGGTTAAAATTTTTGGTTATAACATGCACATTGGAAATATGTGGTTGAAATAATTGAAATTTATACTGTTATATTGAATTATAATCTTAAAGATAATTTTTATAAAATGCTATACTATTGACATATAACATCAGAAAGATTAGTTAGAATGCATAAAAGTGCTTAAATTTATGTTGGCAATGTGAACAAGAAATGTCATTTTATTATACTTGATGGATGTAGAAATAGCTCAAAAATTTTGGGTTCAAATGCATACATTGATTAAGATAATTTTAAAGATTAATATACAACTAAAACCAGAACTTTTCTTCTTGGGACTGATGAATAAATAGTTGGAAAAAAAGTCATGGAATATTGCTATATTAAATATAACTGCAGCAAGATTATTATATGTACAAAGATGGACAGATTTGGCAATATCTATGATGAGAATTGTTGGTGAAGATAATAGAATGATCAAATTGACTTGTTTGGAAATTCCTTATGGACTTTTTGCATAAAAAAGAAAAAATGAACGTATGATTTATAGTTTTGATGATTAGATAGGATGGAATAGAGAAAGAAGAGAGTCACAATATAAATAGAGGGAAAGATCAATTTATAATTGTGTTTAAATTACTGCAAAGAAGATTGGAAACCACTTTATATCCTTTTTCTTATTTTTCTACTATATTTGCACCTTTTTTTTCTTTTTCACTCTGTTTTTAGTTTATATTAGTCTTATTCTTATCTTTAAAAATTTCAATAAAATTTACAAACACAAAATACAGTGTGGCTATTACATACACAATTTGTAGGTAATTTTAATAGGAAATTAAAGGAAGAAACCCTTGGCTTTTTCTGTGATACTACCGTAGCCTCCTTCCTGATTGCTTCCATGTGCTTCCATCAAAACATCATAGAAAATTCATGGTTATGAATATGAAGAGCTGTGGTGGTGCAGTGGTTAGAATGCCATACCATACTGCAGGCTACTTCTGCTGGCTGCCTGCAATTTGGAATCTTACCGGCTCAAGGTTGACTCAGCCTTCCATCCTTCTGAGGTTGGTAAAATGAGAACCCAGATTGTTGGGGGCAATACGCTGTAAACCACTTAGAGAGGGCTGTAAAGCACTGTGAAGCAGAATATAAGTCTTAAGTGCTATTGCTATTGTTATCTACTCTACCAGGAGTTCTAGATATTCAGTATTCCTATAGGACTTTAACAGATATCACCTTGCATTGCATCAAGCCACTCCTATGTTCTTAAGATGTGAAGTCATAATAATAAAGTGTTTCTTCCCACATAGCCACTCTAGGAACATCTATTATATATATAAGCATCAAACATGATAGACACTAGTATGGCAATTCAACCAAATTAACAATTGCAAAATAAGAGGATGTAGAAGTTTTTATATCAGTCTTGCTAGAATACAAAACATAAATATATTTGCTTAAATATTTTATAAAGCATTGCTTTTGTGACCCATGAAACCTTTTCAGAGTATGGGAAATGTTTCTGGATTTGTGACTGATGATCTATTGCTCTAATGTGTGTGTGTTTTAGAAGAGAGTACAAGTGCAACTTGATACCTCAAACTTTATGGAAAAATTTCAGCATTTTCCTATAGCCTTAGATGAATAACAGAATAGAAGAACTGTGAAAGACCCTCCTACCTTTTTGTTTCTGTTTCTAGGAAATGATTGAAGAGCTTCAGAAGCGTTGCATTCATCTGGAGTACCCTCTGCTTGCTGAATATGATTTTAGAAATGATTCTGTGAATCCAGATATTAACATAGACTTGAAACCTACGGCTGTTCTCCGACCATATCAGGAGAAGAGTTTGAGAAAAATGTTTGGGAATGGTCGTGCTAGATCTGGGGTTATTGTCTTACCTTGTGGTGAGTGGACTCTGCTGAAATTGAATGTTCTTTAAAATACCTGATTGAGATTAGATTCTGAGAGAATACTGGTAAAAAATTATTTTTATTTTTATTTATTTCACGAGATGTCCATATTTATTTCTTCCTCTTGCACTCTGAGCATCTCGTACAGAATTCTCATCTGTACAGTTTATACATAGTTTATAATTAGTTTATACATAGTTGATAATTAGCCCCGTCAGATCCCACAGAGTTGGCCTCCTACAGGTCCCGTCAGCTAAACGATGTCGGCTGGCGGGCCCACGGGGGAGAGCCTTCTCTGTGGCTGCACCGACCCTCTGGAACCAACTCCCCCCTGGGATTCAGATCATTCCCGACTTGTTGACCTTCCGCCGAGCTGTTACGACCTGGCTGTGCCAACAGACTTGGGGCTGAGGATTCCACCTGTGGCGAGGGTTTCTTTGGATGGTTTTAAGAGCTTTAAGGGATTTTATTTTGTTAATGTTTTAATGTTTTATATTCTGATATTAATTGGTTTTATATCTTTTTGTATGAATTGGTATATTGTAAGCCACCCAGAGTCCTTCAGGAGTGGGGCGGCCTATAAATACTATAAATAAATAAATAAAATAGTTTCAGCAACAGAGTGGCATGAGTTGCTTTCAGACCATGTTGGTGTCTTTTTTTTTTTTTTAATAGGGACCCGGTTAGATCTTTCAAAACTCTTTTAAGAGGGACATATCTGTCTCAATATTATATTATTTATTCTCTGGATAGTAATACATTCCATGCAGAGTTTTGATAGATTTTTGTTTTATTCACTACAGGTGCTGGCAAGTCGCTTGTAGGAGTAACAGCTGCTTGCACTGTCCGTAAGCGGTGCCTAATATTGGGTAATTCTGCTGTCTCAGTGGAGCAGTGGAAAGCCCAGTTCAAGATGTGGTCTACCATTGATGATAGCCAAATCTGCCGATTTACTTCTGATGCCAAAGACAAGCCAATTGGCTGTTCTATAGCTATCAGCACGTACTCCATGTTGGGACACACCACAAAGAGGTCATGGGAGGCAGAGAGAGTGATGGAATGGTTGAAGAGCCAAGAATGGGGTCTGATGATCCTTGATGAAGTGCATACCATACCTGGTAAATCCCCTCTTAATGCCCCAGCCCAGGTTTCATTACTGAATTATAGGAGCCCTGATTATTCTGAAATACGTTTACAATACTGCTTTTTAAAATGTAGTATATGTTTATAATAAATCTAACATGTAAAATGAAACAACAACAATAGCATGAATGCTGCAGTTTGATGCATTTTTAAGCATCAAAAATACACCTTTTATTGTACTTACAGCTTAATGATAATTGCTGCAGTTTTTTTATTTTTTGGTGGAGAATTAAAAAAATCACAGTATTATTTAACCTCCTAGTGCATGGCTTTTGGATTTAGATATTAGCCAATTTAGCAATGATTTGCCTGAATTGATACAATTTAATTTAATTTAATTTAATTTCTCTAGATTTCATTTGTAAAATGAGTTGGATGAGGAATACTATTAAGTTGTTGCTACAAACCTGATCATGTAGATATATGCGTGGAAATCCACTAACCACGTTAATTTTAATGTAAGATTCCAATTCAGTGTGATTCTCAAATGGTTCTTCATTTAATATCACTTATGGCATGAAAAATTAACATAGTGCTATATTTTTAAATACTCCTCAGACAGGATCTCACTCCTTTTTGCACAATTGTTTCAGCAAAAATGTTCAGGCGTGTGCTCACTATTGTTCAGGCCCATTGCAAGCTTGGATTAACAGCTACTCTTGTTCGAGAAGATGACAAAATTGTAGACCTGAATTTCCTGATTGGGCCTAAACTCTATGAAGCCAATTGGATGGAATTACAAAACAATGGTTATATTGCTAAAGTTCAGTGTGCTGAGGTAAGGAATGTTTTGCTCAATGCTAACTGTGCTAAAGCGACTTCAGCAAATACATTCTCCAGCAGCAATATTTTTCCTCAGCTAACTTACAATTGGGGTATAAAGTCTGGACCATTTGATACTGGAAGTAAAATTTCTGTATGCACCTATATATATTCTCCATAACTATAATACCATTCTCTATATTCTCCTATATTCATTACTCCATAACTCACACTTTTCCCGAATCTTCTGTCTGAGGGAAAAATCTTCAACAGGGAAGAGAAACAGCTTCTCAGTTGCTGCTAGGGATAATTCTTTATGGATTTTTAAATAATCAAATGTTTTTTTTAATAAGGCTGCAAATATCTGCCCTTGTCTTATCTTTCCTGCCAGCATTTTTTTTAATCACACACAGTGTACTCTTGTAAACTTTTATCCTTGTTACATTTCTGTTGTAAACTTATTGAGCTATTCTTAATACAGTCTGTACTTCGTTGGTTATAATTGTAGGTTTGGTGTCCAATGTCTCCTGAATTCTACAGAGAATATGTAGCTATTAAAACAAAGAAGCGGATATTGCTCTATACCATGAACCCAAACAAATTTAGGGCTTGCCAGTTCCTGATTAAATTTCATGAACGAAGGAATGATAAGATCATAGTCTTTGCTGACAATGTGTTTGCTTTGAAGGAGTATGCTGTTAGATTGGGCAAGTAAGTATTCATGAATTATAGATATTTGTGTGTTTAATAAATGTCAGAAGCAAAAAAAAAGACTTATTCCAAGTTTGTGACTTTGCATATTAAATCCTTAAAACCAGCAGTACTTATTAATTTTTATATATTCATTTGCATGAAATTACAGGAGTTAATTGTCAACCAGGGACAAAAAGATTTTTTAAGTTAGAAAGTGGCTTGCTTCAGAAATGATAAAATTTTCTCATTGGTAGAATTCCTCAAAAAAATAACATGCAAGTTACACGAGGCTCTTGCACTTAATTATCAACAATCTATTTTCCTACATGTACAGTTACGAGTACATACAAGTACAAATGCATAATTTTTTGCAAGTAGAGGGATATACTGGGCCTTTGAAGTGTTAAGGACTGCATTCTACAAAGGGACAGTAATTGGACAAATCTATATTTAATTGAAGTTATCTTAAAGCTATCAGGCAATTTCATTTTTTTGTCCCAATAAGTAATGAGAATTCTATAGTGGAAGGTCTCCAGAGGTCACAACTAAGGGATCCATGCACCTCATATGCTTTCCTGATCTTCCAAATTGTAATGTATAATCTTTTTGCATCGTATATGCAGTAAGAATATTTTGCTATTGAAAAATTTATGAAAAGGTCCCTAAAGCTGTTTTATGATAATGTGATCTAAATTCAATCTAAATTCAATCTTAATAATGGGGACGTTAACTTAAAACAATGCAATATGAATATGGCTTTTAAGAGTCTCTTGGTTTTGTTGTGTAAGGGGACAGCAGAGGATGAGATGTTAGATAGTATCAACACAGTGAACAAGAATTTAGGCCCATTGCAGGAGATAGTGGAGGACAGGGCATGCTATTTGTCCATGGGATCACAAAGAGTCGAACATGACTTAGCGACTGAAGAACAAACAATTATTTTCTGATCGAGAAGAACATTAAATATGTATACAGTTAGCCATCTGTTTCTTATGTACAAGAAAAAATATAGTTGATGCACTAATTTACCATGTAAGCATCCTTGGTGCTCTATGAGCTTGCTTGTTTTCTTGTGAGATGTTCCATTACCCAAACTAGGTAACATCATCAGTGCTGGTCACAATTTGCCATGTGTTATTCAGCACTCTAAAGATCAATGCTGCATATTCAGTTTAACTAGTTAGCATTTGAATAACCTATGCAGCAGAAGAGCAAGAATAGCTTGCAGAAGTAGTATTTAAATCAATTATTCAAGTCTAGCATCAGAGGCAGAATATAAATTCAAGATAGAAACTCGAAGGAAAATTGCTACAGTGTGATTGTTTTATGTAGTAATGTGTTTTTGTTTCTTTTAAATAGTAATTGCTGTTATAACATGAGCATTTTGGTTGTTACTTGTTAGATTTATTTTCTTATGTTTCTTCCAGTACCAGAGGCAGCATATATATATATTTCCCCTGTTAGTTTTTTCCTCCAAATTTTTCTGCAACAATATCTATGTCAAGTGGGTTGGGATGAAAGAGAATCACCAACCCAAACTCAGTTAGTGAACTTTTATCAGTGAGCTAAAATTTGAACTAAGTCTTCTAAGGTGGCTTTGTAATCTGGAATAATTTTCAAAGCCTTCTTTGAGGATATTTTAAATTATTTCATTAATATTGTAGCATATTTACTTGGTCCATGGAAGCTTCAGAGAGACCATCATTTCTCAGCTTGTGATTTATTTTCAAGCTTATATTCATGTATATTAAGTTTTCTTTCTCTTTCTTTCTTTGTCTTCTTTCTCTCCTTTCTTTCTCTTCTATTGGATATTAAGTATATTTTTCAAATTTGATGCATGTGTTTAAACATGTTTAATTTGAATTGTGTTAGCTTCTTATTTTATTTCAATATATCATATGAACTTAGCAGACACCTTAGATTGTATCTTTGATTGAATACTTCCACCTTGCTCTGGCAGCATCTGTTTACTTTGCCACAAAAGATACGTTGATTGTTAATTTTCACTGTAGCTCTCAGTGAACTATTTTGAGACCAGAACAATTTAATTCAAAAGTGCAATTTATATGTGATCAGATATAAGTGGAAAGGGGAAAGAAGAACACAGCTGTTAAGTACAAGTTCACTGGTTCAGCTGAAGAAAATACCTTTTTTATTTTAACAGCTGCTTCTCTCCTTTCATGTAGGATTAGTAGATATATTCCGCCCACTGATCTGTTGAGTCATGAGGCACACATCAAGCACATAACATTTTACAACTGTCAGGATTTATTTCTGTGGCGGGAGGGGTGTCTGACAGAATGAATTTGTCTCCAAATGAGTGGGAATGCAATCCAGTGAACTAAAAATAAACAAAGAGAGAAAAATGCTACAAAAAAGGAAAGTTCTTCTATAAAAGTATAGCTTAATTACATAGTGAAAGCATATTGCTGTGGGTTTTTTTCATCTTCTTAATCATAATATATTTATAATAGATTGTATGATGTACCTGAATCCAGGAATTAAAATATAACTATTTGATCCTTTATATGTATGCATATTATCTCTTTTAGACCTTACATTTATGGGCCTACAGCACAGGGGGAGAGAATGCAAATACTGCAGAATTTCAAACACAATCCCAAAATCAATACCATCTTTATCTCCAAGGTAATGCATGCTGCTCTGTTTGATATTGGACTAAATTAGTTTCAACACTCATTTTGAATAATCTGTAAATTATTTTTAATTTTTTTCATATTCATATGTTTTTTATTGTTGGCCACAAGCTAATGTGTCTTACTAAGATTTGGTTATCTACTTTAATATAAGAATATAGTTTGCTTCCTAAAGGGTGCTTATGCATTTACAGGTTGGTGATACATCTTTTGATCTGCCAGAAGCCAATGTTCTCATTCAGATTTCATCTCATGGGGGCTCTCGAAGACAGGAGGCTCAGAGGCTGGGTCGAGTCTTAAGAGCCAAAAAAGGTAAATTGAGTCTTGTGTTGCAAGATTCTGTAATTTTAATGGAACACTGAAGCATGAAAGTAATATGTTATTTAGCTGACTAAGCACATACAATTTGCTATTGTCCTGTTTTGTCACTCAAGGTCACAGGTTATGACAAAATTCAAAAGTAATTATAAAAAGTACTTCAATAGGGGGCCATCTTTTCTTTTCTCTTTCCTGCCTAATCATTCCTCCCAACTCTTAATATTTTTAGTTTTTTTTAAAGATACAGTGTAGTAGATCTTAGGTTAAAGAGACTTTGGTTATTCTGATTGAACTTCAATGGCAGCTTTGCCAAAATTCTAATACTACTGCAGTATTATTTTACAATGGGATTAGGGCTTGGAGAAATATTCTTTCATGCTACACTACCCCAAAGGAAACAGAGTGATTGAGGTATTCCATTAGCAGCTTGACCAGCCAAAATATAAAGTTAGCAATAATGACATCTGACGTGAATATGAGGTTTGTTTTTAAGACTAATGCATATAAGCGCTTTCTGCCTGAGTGTTTGCTAAAGGATTCCCAGGGGTTTTAGTGCAAAGTACTTCTTCCTCTTCTAGACCCAAAACTAATCCTCTGTCAGCAATTAAATTACAACAAAGGTTAATTGTTGTAAAAACTTATTAGAACTTATAAAATGCATTTTTTATATTCCACAAATTTCCAAATTAAGAACATTAAAATTATGCTAGCAAACTGTATTTGATAAATTAAATCTTTTCTATTCTTTAAAAATGGGCTCCCCAATTTGACATGTGATTGTCTGCTTTATATATAGATACCTGGTTTGCTATCTTGGGGGCTTCCTTTTTCATCTAACTTTTTGTAATCCTAAAGCATTCTTTTAATGTAAGAAAAGTGAGACGGTGTCTTCTATATCATCTTCATTTTCAAGGAGGCATCCAGGATTCAGATGGACACCATACTTTTTCTTTAAAAAATAGTTGGGAATGAAAGGCTGAAAAATGCTTTGTTTGGAAGTATGTACACTTTACTAGAGAAAGGATAGGATTTTCTGCTCAGGGTGAAGGCTGCTACTCCTCTTCAGAGGGCAAAGTTGCCGCAATACATTCTGCTATAGGTAATGTGCCAGATCAGCTGGATTTTGCATTAACAGGGGGGGAAAAGCACTTACTAGAAATTTCCTGGAAGAAATTGTGATTTTTCAGCTGAGAAAAGTTTTGGAGTTTTCTTTTGCTAATCTATAAATTTAAATTTGGCAGAATATTGTTATCAGTATACTTAATTATAGAATGCAAGAAACTTTTGTAGACAAGAGAAAACCAACAAAACTTGGTTTTTCTTGAAAGTTTTGATTTGTTTTGATGTATTGCTATTTTTTTTCCCTTCAGGAA
This sequence comes from Pseudoxyrhopus heterurus, assembly GCA_032468235.1. Lineage (NCBI taxonomy): Eukaryota > Metazoa > Chordata > Lepidosauria > Squamata > Pseudoxyrhopus > Pseudoxyrhopus heterurus. The sequence continues at coordinate 73,799 of JANHJO010005753.1, read as the reverse complement.
TGATTGCAGAGGAATACAATGCCTTTTTTTATTCTTTGGTCTCTCAGGACACTCAAGAAATGGCATATTCTACGAAACGTCAAAGGTTTCTAGTAGATCAGGGCTACAGCTTTAAGGTAATTCTGTTATTTGTAATTTGCAGAATTGAGAACACAAAACAGGCTTTAATCTTTTAAGTTCTAATGTTCAAATATTTGTTGTTTAAACTGTTCAAACTCCAGACTGTGGGCAGAGTTTGAGAGTACTGCAGTCTAAGCAATGTGCCACTAGAGGTCCAATATTTTTATTATATTATAGCGGCTGAAAACCAGTCCATTTTAAATTTATTATTTTAAGTGAAACAGCTGTTGCATTGTAATTATGTTTCTGCCTATAGGGCAAATTGTATACAGGTAATCCTCAACTTACAACAGTTGGTTTAGTGACTGTTTAAAGTTACAGCAGCACTGAAAAATGTGAGTTATGACCATTTTTCACAGTTACAACCTTTGTAGCAGCCCCATGATCATGTGATCAAAATTCAGATGCTTGGCAACTGGTTCATATTTATGACTGTCGCTGTGTTCCAAGGTCATATTTTGTGACTTTCTCACAAGCAAAGTCAATGGAAAAACCAGATTTATTTATTATTTATTTGTAAAATGTATTGGCCATCTTACCACAGGGTATCTCTGGGCAGCTAATAGTTACATATACTATTAAAACAAAAACTTAATATTCCCTGACTGGTGCCCCAAGCCGACTGGCAGAGCCACATCTTTTGGCCCTTATGAAAAGATAGGGTTGGGGCTAACCTCACATCGGGGAGGGGGATGTTCCAGTGGTTAGGAGCAACAACAGCGAAGGCCCCCCTCCTAGAACCCACCAACCGGAATAATCAGGCTGATGGGACCTGCAGCATGTCTCGTCTGCCAGCACAAGTGGTACGGGCCGTCCTAGTGGGGTGAGATGGTCCCTCAAGTAACATGGATCCATGCCATGAAGGGCTTTAAAAGTGATCACCAACACCTTGAATTACACCAGAAGCAGACTGGTAACCAATGCAGCTCACAGAACAGTGGTGTCACAGAAGCCATTCTTGGAGCCCCCAAAACTACCCGCACTGTTGTACTCTGCACCAGGTATAGCTTCTGAATGCTCTTCAAGGGTAGCCCCATGTAGAGCACATTATAATAGTCCAGCCGTGAAATGACTAGGGACTAAACAACTGAAAGCAGGGAATCTTGGTCCAGGAAAGGCCGCAACTGGTTCACAACACGAAGTTGTGCAAAAGCTGTCTTAGCCGTGACTGCTACCTGTTCCTTGAACAGGAGTTGCAAGTCCAGAAGAACCCCCCAAGTTGTGGATCGGGTCTTTCTGGGGCAGTGCCACCCCATCCAGAGTCAAAGATGACAAAGCCCTGGATCCTGGAGCCCTGTGTACCCAAAGCCATTCGATCTTACCAGGGTTCACTTGAAGCCTGATGTCCTCCATCCAGGCCCCCACAGCCTCCAGGAACCGTGAGAGGATGGCTACAGCATCACTTGGGTCACCAAGAATGGAAATATAGAGTTGGGTGTCATCAACACAGAGATTCACTTAACAACTGGATTACTAACTTATCAACTGCTGTGATTCACTTAACTGTGGCAAGAAAGGTTGTAAAATGGGGCAAAACTCATTCAACAAATGTCTCACTTAACAACAGAAATTTTGGGCTCAACTGTGGTCGTAAGTCGAAGACTGTATTTATATATCAAAATTCTTTAGCTATATTAAGAAAAATGCCTGTACCAAAAGAACTAAGATATACACCTTACTAGTTTATCATTTTATGTTATAGTTTTGGATTTTTTTAGGAGTTTGATCCAAATGAGGTAATACAGAAGGGCTGCATATTTAGATTCCACTTAGATTCTTAGTATAAACCTATACTGTGTTTTGAAGTACTCATGCCTCCTTTTTTAGGTGGTAAGATAATTAAATAAACTGTCCCTAAACTCCAAAGAGCAGTAAGTTTAGTGCATTTTAATGTCTTCACAACAGCTGTTTTTTTTAGGGCAAATGCAAAAAAAAAATCTATTAGATGCTAAGATTATACTCTTGTGGAAAAGTATAAAGCACTCTTGTGGTTTCTATTAGGACGCAAGGGCCCTATTTATAACTTTGTATATGGTGAATTACCCAGACAGTTCAGATTTATTTTATGCATAGTTAACTATTATCATACCAAAACCCGGAATTTGTACCATCTTTTTAAACTAACAAATATTAAAAGAAAATGCTCTTTTGAATTATAGCTCACTTCATCAGATGCCAATTACTGTCTGTAAAACTAGACACACTCTGATAAAAATTGCATTATGGTGAAAAATACTGTAGAATCTTTGATTATTTTGTATTTGTAGAATTCTGCTCAAAAAATTGGACCTATAATATAATACACAGTCAGTGAGATGATCAACATATTGAACACTTTTTTTCATCATTAGTGTTACCATTATATAATCTGTTTCTAAAATCATGATGCTTATTAGGTGCTTATTGAAATATATATTTACTGTGTGAAAACTTTAAATTATAAAACACCTATAGAAAGAAAAAGTTTGCAGATAAATTTATTTTATTTATGCATGTTAGATCATGGGTATTTTACAACTCCTTGAATCAATGATCCATTGGCAAAAGGGGATTTTCCCAGAGTAGCCCTCTGATATAACATATACTGTTCTTCTTTTTTCAGAATATGATGGCAGTATGTGTAAGAAGTGATAATAAGCAAATAGAAAATGGTCACCATTGGGGTAAATCTTACTTTCACACTTAAATGTACTTGCAGAAAGGCACTTATATTGATGTAGTGTAGTCTTTCATTTTTTCCTTCATTTTAATCAAGGAAATAATATCAAGGAAAAAAATAACAAAATGACTAGTGCATTTGAAAAGCTGATAGTATGAACCATGCCCTAGAAGCATATGCAGTATGAGCTAGTTTCCCACTAAAATCTTTTTCAACTGTTAAAATTTCCCAAATAAGACTCAGTATAGGTACTTTGCCCTTGAGACTAAACAATGGTGGTGAATAGAATCGAATAATACTGTCTCTTCCTGTTTCCAGGTAATTACTAAACTTGCAGGTATGGAAGAGGAAGAACTTATGTTTTCATCCAAAGAAGAGCAGCAGCAGCTCCTCCAAAAAGTTTTACAAGCTTCTGACCTGGATGCTGAAGAAGAGGTGGTTGCAGGAGAATATGGCTCAAAGTCATCTCAGGCAAGTAGTTATTATTATGTCAAGACCCCTGTCAGTTTTGTAAATTGGGCGCCATTTAAATCACATAACGAAGAACATTTTATGTAACAGGAAAACAAAATATAGTGCTCCAATAATCTTTTTACAATTTTACATTTATCACTCAAGGGAATGTTTTGGCTTATAGCCTAGGACTTTTCCCTGTCTGCTACAATGATATTAATTCCCATGGTCCTTCAGGTTTTCCGACAGTGTACCCAACACCACTGTACAGGTGATCCTCGGCTTATGACAGCCTTGGAATGGGTACTTTACACAGCCCATGAAGCGCTTCTGGACATTGTAAAATGTCTCCTCCACCCCCAGATGGTTAGATGACTGCTTTCAGGTGCTTGGCCACTGGATCACATTTACAACTGGTTGCCAAGTGCCCCACAATCATATGAATGCTACTTGCAGCCTTCCCTGCCTGCTTCCCCAGAAAGCCAGTGGTGGAAGCCATCAGGGAAGGTTACAAGCAGAGGCGATAGAGGGGAGCTGAAATAATTTCACAGGCTTCAGGAAAGAAGCTAAAATCTTCAGAATTTCAGTTCTATTTCTGAAGCTCATTAAGGATTTCCCGTGCGGGGGGGGGGGGGGAGGGAAAAATCCTT
>JANHJO010005753.1:2513-18999 GCA_032468235.1 Pseudoxyrhopus heterurus | reverse complement strand
TCTCCTCTCCTCTCCTCTCCTCTCCTCTCCTCTCCTCTCCTCTCCTCTCCTCTCCTCTCCTCTCCTCTCCTCTCTCTTCTCTCTCTTTCTCTCTCTCTTTCATCCTGATGCTTTTTGGAGTGTGGTGGGAGGTGCCATCATTTAATCCAGATTTCAATAAAGCAGAATATTTGTAGCTCAGGGTTGAAATGAGGGGTCTGTTCTGACCTAGGCTTCCCCAAAAGCCCGAAGCCAACTCCTCGTTCCGAGGAGACCCTTTTCATTTTAGTTCAAGTGAATTACTCTCCAGAAAAGTCCTGGCCAACAGTTTTTCAACAGAGTTCTCAATTACAGACCTTGGGAGAGCTGCCAGGCCGATATCGCCTAAACGTCACTCGGTAGCAGACAAGTCTTGGCATGGAGTCAGGAATAGATTCTCACTCTAAGGAATGGAACGAATTGTGTCCTGCAAACACCACTCCCCTTTCGCTCCTCTTTATTCCTTAAATTCCTTAAATTCACCATCCACCTGTGGCTTTATTCCTAAGTTGACCTCTGTTCTTTAGCTGTTCCTGCCTCTTGGCAGCTCTATGCATGTGCACATTGGGAACAGGCTCCAGCTGTTCTTCTGCCTCACTGATGTCCAACTCCAAAGGCAGCTGATAATTGGCAGACGGCCTTGGCCCCATCTCCGCCTCCAATGCAGAGCCCTCGTCAGAGCCTTCCCCAGACTCTAGGACTGGCCCATGTTCCTCCCCAACCTCCTCACTGTCCAAATCTGCTGCCAGCTCTGCTGGACGCTGGCGGGCCACAACCACATCTCTCTTCTTGACCACATCACAAATGACCCCATTCGACAGCATTTTGGTGTCACACCAATTACAGAGAAGATGACGGAAGGCTGACTCCGCTGGTATGGACATGTACAGAAAGCAGCACCTTCCACCATTGCGAAGACTGCCTACCAACTAGAGGTCGATGGCCGATGACCTCATGGGTGTCCAAAACAGAGATGACAAGATATGCAAGCCGCAGGCCTGCGCCCTGGAGATGCAGCTGTCCACGCAAAGTGGCATTCAATGATCCAAAAAGCGGACCCTGCACTTGTGGGAATACGCTAGGAAGAAGAAGTAGTTAAGCCTATGAATGCCAATTTCTTCTTCTTCTTTTCTTCTGGGCCAGCCTCTTTATTGCTTAGTACTTCTATGTCTTTATATACAGAGTGTTGCCAGCAAACAACAACCTTGGTTCAAGTCTGCCAGCAATAACTGGTTTTTCCCAGGAGGGCCCAAGCTTGCTAACCAGCTATGCTGGCTCTTCTGCAAGAACACAACAATCTGGGATCAAACTGCTGATCTGCAGTACTCTGTTCTTACCACTTGAGCCACCAAAGAAATGAAAAGTGAAAAAGAAAAAGAAATGAAAATGAAAAGAAGGAGTAGGGGTGACATGATAGCAGTGTTCCAATATCTCAGGGGCTACCACAAAGAAGAGGGGGACAAATTATTCTACAAAGCAGGACAAGAAACAATGGATGGAAACTAATCAAGGAGAGAAGCAACCTAGAACTAAGGAGGAATATCCTGACAGTTAGAACAATTAGTCAGTGAAACAACTTGCCTCCAGAAGTTGTAAATGCTCCGACACCGGGAGTTTTTAAGAAGAGATTGGATAATTATTTGTTGAAGTGGTATAGGGTTCCTGCCTAGGCAGGGGGTTGGACTAGAAGACCTCCCTTCCAACTCTGTTATTCTATTCTGTTCTGTTCTGTTCTGTTCTGTTTGCAGATTTAAAAAAAATAAGCTGTTTTTTAAAATAAATAAATTAGAGCTGGATACAAAGGGTGTTAGCTCTTTGAAATACACTTTGGAGTTGTGTTATCTCTTCTTTATCCCTGTTCTCTTTGCCTTAAAAATGGGCAGGCCGAAATGTTTTTAAACACACTGCAGCAAAACCCTTAAAAGTAGCAGCCGAAGATTAACAGGGTTATGTCGTCTAAACGACATTATTTTTTTCTGAATTGAAACTCGAATTGAACTTGAATCAAATTAGTTTGATCTGCACTCTTGAAACAAAAACTCACATTGAACCCGTGTCCTTTGAAATTCAAGTGTCCAGTTTGAACTGAATCAGGGCTGATTTCCACAGGCCTAGAAACTTTATTTCTCTGTCCCTGTTTTATTTACATGACACCAATTTTCAGAATTATTGCATTTTCATATGGTTAAGGTTCTGCCTAATTTTGGGAGGACATACTAGAGTTTTGGAAAACAGTGTTGCATTTCTACATTAAGTATCCACATTGTTCACACGATCAGATATAAGAGAAGGTAGAACAATATATGGTCTAATGGCTTGAATATCTTTTAAATCGAAGATGTGAATAAAAAATTTGGAAGTCCTGAAGGCCATTAGTTCTTTCCTAGAACCTTTCCTATTGTGGCTTTCAAAATCTGCCAGGATAGAACTGGATCCTTTGATCTTCTTGAAGAGAGGGAACCTAGTCATCAAGAAGATATGTGGATCTTCTTAGGTTTTTCAAGAAAAAATTAGCATCTGCAATCTTTGTTAACTTATGTTTACAGGTACTCCTCAATACATAGAGCCCAAATTTTCTGTAGTTAAGTGAGACATTTGTTAAGTGAGTTTTGCCCCATTTTATGACCTTTCTTGCCACAGTTCTTAAGTGAATCACTGCAGTTGATAAGCTAGTAATCCAGTTGTTAAGTGAATCTGGCTCCCCCACTGACTTTGCTCATCAGAAGGCCGCAAAAGGTGGTCACCTGACCTTGGGACACAGCAACGGTTATAAACATGAACCAGTTGCCAACACCTGAATTTTGATCATATGATCATAGGGATGCTGCAAAGGTTGTAATGGTGAAAAATGGTCATCAGTCACATTTTTCACTGTCGCAACTTTGAACAGTCACTAAACGAACAGTTGTAAGTCGAAGACTATCTGTATTCTTTTTTTCTTCTTCTGCAGTTTATCTCAACCTTTCATAAACTGGACATCTCAGAAGACCTTGAGTTATTTGCCACCATTTCAGTCTTGGTTAAGAGATGGGTTAGGACAGGGGTGTCAAACTCAATTTCATTGAGGGCTGTATCAGGGCTGTGGTTGACCTCGGGGTGCTGGATGGGCGTGGCCGACTGGTTGGGCGTGGCCGACTGGGTGGGTGTAACCCACTGGGTGGGTATGGCCACCTGGGTGGGTGTAGCCCACTGGGTATGGCCAACTGGGTGGGTGTGACTGACTGGGTGGGTGTGGCTGACTGGGTAGGTGTGGCCAACTGGGTATGGCCGACTGGGTGGGTGTGGCCGACTGGGTGGGTGTGGCCAGCTTGACACCACTCCCCAAACTGCTGCCATGTTTCCTCTTCGCATTGGGTAGTCCACTTACATTTTCCAGGACAGCCCATGGGCCAGATCTAACCACATCGCAGGCCGGATCCGGCCCACGGGCCTTGTGTTTGACACCCCTGGGTTAGGACATAAACAGTCTGGATTATCTTAATGGATGGTGTACATCCAATGACTCAAAGGAGAATTGTGACATTCTCTGTTCTCCTAGATCTCTTAAGAGCTTTCAGTTCTGTCAGTCATAGTACTATATATTTCAGGGTCAATGCCTAGGCAGAAGTGGGAGGTTTTTTTTTTGTCCTTTACTAAGATTTGTTTCATTTTAGAAAAAAAAATCAATAATAGTGCTCATGTTCAGCAGAGTCATTATTATCACTCAGCTGTGCAATCTATTTAGATAACAGCATGATGCACTTGGGGATAAACTATTGTCTAGGGAGGAAGGAACTGAAAATGACAAAATACAGAGCCAGTTGGATGAATATGGAAATAGGAATAAGCGGAGTAAATAAAAGCAAGGCCATATTTTACTCGGGAGGGAGGAATTCTTAGCGAGTAGTAGATGAGACTCAACAACATTCTTCTTAGAAGTCAAGGACAGGTCAGCCTGCACCTGAATGGGAGTGGGTGAAGGAATGGCTGCTGCTAGAACGACGTTTGATTGGGCCATGTGATGGACTGATGGGTGCAGGGGATGGATTTTTGATTTTCACCTGGGGAAGGGAAAACACGGAACTCTCAGATTTGGGTTTTCCCAGATGTGCCAACATGACTTCTTTAATAAATTCTTACGGACTTTGTCTCTGAGTGCTGAATGGAAATGGAGAGTTTTGTTGGAACGCTGACAAGCAAAAGGTTTCATAACATTTTTAATGCATTAATTGTAGCAGAAGAATGTATATATATATATAGATACCGGTATGTCAGCAATAAAGGCAAATGTATATTAATCTGCAGTAGTCATGTCAACTTTACCAAGCAATTCTATGAAACACATTAGGGTTATTAAGGATCAAGTTTTATATGTTACGTTATGCTCGCTCAACCCAAAACTTCACAAGGCAAGGCATAATTGCCCATTTCACTTTTTAAGATGAAGATGGATTTGCAAAACGATTCTTTTCCTTTGTGTCTTTCATGCTCTTACATCTTCCTAGTTCGTCTCTATTTTACAACTAAGGATGTAATTCTCTCACGCCCCGTCACCTTTGGTAAAATATTAACATCCTTGCATGTTTTAATTTTACACTGGTAAGGTTTTAAGATTTACAGGAGGCTGTTACGTACGTATAAGCTGGGTTGACAAAATCAGAAATGAGGAAGTGAGAAGCCACCTGGGAAAGCCAAGGGAAATCATCAAAACCATCAAAAAAGCAAAAGTTAGAATATTTCGGACATGTGATATGACACCCAGAAAAATACGGCATCCTTCACCTAATCCTCCAGGGAAAGATTGAAGGCAAACAAGGTCCAGGCAGAAGAAGAAGAAGATCATGGCTTCAAAATCTAAGGGACTGGTTTGGACAAAACTCAGCAACACTTTTTCGTGCGGCTGTTGATAAAAATAGGATTGCCAAACATGATCGCCAACGTTCGATGACGGATATGGCACAAGAAGAAAAAGGAGGTTTTAAGAGATTCCAGACAGTGCTTCATTTCTAAAAAGAGACATTATTAGTTTTAAAATCCGCCTCCCAATCATCAAATCTGGAAGAATTCCCTTCTAACCATTCATGAATGAGGGCTCTGAAATGTTATTCACCAAGTGAGACTGACTCACTTAATTATTATATTTTTAATATTCATCTCCTGGAAAACTGGAAACAGATGTCCCAAGCAAAGCAAGCTGATTAGTATCTTGGATCGTGATTGTTGCTGTATCGTACTAATTTTGTATTCTGACAATTATTTTGGTTGTTTGCTTAATCACAACCAAGGATCCCGAGACATTTTAAATAACATTTCCCCTTTTTTATTTTAGCCTTACACCAACACTACCCAATAGGGCAAACTGAATGATGGAGTTTCGTAGTTGGACAGAAGTTAGAACCAAGAGCTCTTTAGGCCTGTCCTGAAGCTTTAATTGCAGGGTTATAGTGATTATCTCATGAGATCAAGTTAATATCTGTTTCTCCTAATGCCACAATACTTTGAGCAAGATTTGAGAGGCAGCGATTAAGTCACGATCATGTTCAAAACTTGAAAGCATTGAGTTTCTTTAGTGCACATCTTCAACTTTTTAGAACTTCAAACTATTGCAGTGGCTGTTCTAAAAAGTCAACCAAGAGAATAAATACACAGTCTTGTATTTAGAGTCTTCTCCTTATGACCACACAGTATTGTTCATTGAGCAAAGCAGGCATGAAGCAAGATGCCATATGAGCGCTTCATTCAATGACTGCAATCCAATCTGTCCTTGTTTCAGTCATTAAGTGACCATCAAGTTGGCTAAGTAGAGTGCTGGAAGAAGGCCTCTTAGGTATGGTGGGATGGGGAAAGAACCAAGGTCTCCCACCAGACCGGAAGGCCCAAGTCCTCTCCTTGTCACACCAGGCAGAACAATCATGAGAAAAAAATGGCATTTGTGTTTCCCCCACCTCTCCAGGGTAAAACACTATCAAACCCCACTCTTATGAGCCTTTCAGGATATGGGCATTCACTAGCAAATTCCATCATTCCAAAAGGCTTTCGAATGCTGGCATTCCCTAGTGTTTCCATGAGATCTGAAGTCCATTTCTCCAGCATGTGGAGAATTCCCCCTCCCTGTATGGAGAGGAGGGGAAATACCTTGGTGCACTGGAAGAATTGACCTCCAATCCAATGTCCCTCTGCTTGCAACTTTCCCAGCCAGCTTTCCCATTGATTTTCGAGGGAAGCCAAGCAAAGTACATTGCAAATGGAGATTACAGGGCCCTTGCCAACCGGTTGTAAATGTGAACAGGTTGCCAAGTGTCCGCAATGCAGTCATGTGACTGGCATAAAATTTTACAGCTTTATGGGCCATAAAGAACCCACTCCGAGAGGTCATTGAGAATGCAAACAGTCATGAAATGACCAGTCGTAAGTCAAGGACATGCATGCACACCCTTAGCCATTTACCAAATTTAAGACTAAAATAATAATCAGAGAAAAAGCTTCGAGACTTTGAAAGTCTTTGATTGAGTAGAAGGATGGACATTGCTATCTTATGTATTTGCTTATGTACTGCAATCCTATCCATAACTATAGAGAAGTAATGAGGATGACTCCCAGATACTGTAAGTGAATAAAGAATTGCAGTCTAAAGTTTAAATTCACATGCGCTTTATCAACTTTGGTGCAATTCACTTGTAATTAAATAAAAATGAAGCCAATGATAAAAATAAAGCAAAATTATATTAAAACATCAAGGAAGGAAGGAAGGAGCTTAAGAAGAAGAAAGATAAAAAGAAAGTAAGGAGAAAGGGAAAATGAAATGCAGAAGGAAGGAAGGAAAGAAGGAAGGAGGGAAGGAGCTCAAGAAGAAGGAAGATAAAAAAAAAGTAAGGAGAAAGGGAAAATGAAATGAGGAAGGAAGGAAGGAAGGAAGGAAGGAAGGAAGGAAGGAAGGAAGGAAGGAAGGAAGGAACCATGCAGAAGGTTAATAATCTCTTGGGATCCTCTACCAGTGCTTTTTCTGGCAACCGACCATAAAAAAAATGTACGGTAAATTTGATACATTTTTGATCTACTTGTTTAAGATTATTCAGGTTTCTACCTCATTCCAGAAGACATCCAGATGGATTTCCCCCAATTGCACTTTATTCTTCCTTGGCTTGACCCTAAACTGTCAAGAAAGTGCAGCATTTGGGGAGATTTTCTAACTTTTTAGCACCAGCTCATCCCTGAATTTGCATTGTGGCCCAAAAACTTTGTTTAATCTTTAGCAGGAAATTGCCTTCTTTACAGATTTGTCCTTGCCTAATGATCATTCATTCAGTGACTATTTGAAGTTACAACAGCACTGGGGGAATATATATATTTATTTATGATCGGTCCTTAACCTTATAAGCATCACGATATCACCAGAGTTATGTGATCACTCTCTGGCTGCTTGGTAACTGAACTTTGATGAACCAAAGAGGCTGAATGTTGAACATGATGTCCCATTAAAATCAATGGGCCTTGCAAGCTGAATGAATAGTCCTGTCCCTACTTTAGCAATCACCCCAGGCTGTTGTCCATAACAACTTCTATCATAAGACATTTGATACTCCTTATGGTGATGATTGCTAACATATGGTCTGTAAAGGAGGAGGTGATTAACTGCCATCTTCCCATGTTCACAGGCCAGAGGTGGTATTCAGCCGGTTCTGGTATCCTGGTAGAGGAAATTATGACCAGTTTGGAGAACCGGCAAATACCACTTCTGACTGGCTCCACCCACCCGCCCCTGCCCCTTCCAGGAGTCTGCACAGGGGCACCCAATCACCCTATGTCCTGCCTCCCAGCTGATTGGCGTGGTCGGTCAATTGCTGCCTCCCAGCTGATCGGCTGGGTCTGCTTTTGTTGCCCTGCCCAGGAGAACGGAGCTGGAAAACAGGTTAGTGGGATGGGGAGGGAATGGGGATTTTGCAGTATCCCTCCCCTGCCACGCCCACCAAGCCACACCCACCAAGCCATGCCCACAAAACCGGTAGTAAATTTTTTTTGAATCCCACCAGGCCTAAGCTCAGCTACCAACCACAGCTGTCTTTGTGCACTGAGAGTCATCTGTTGGGACCCTGCTTGCTATTGCTGCTTCAATTCCCTGAATATACTGACAATCAGCAGATGATCGTTTCTTTTCTCATCTCCGCTCTGTCGGATCGTGTTTCCTGAAAGTCTAATAAAAGGCCACCCGCTGCTCTCATTCCGTTTCCCGGGGCTCCCCAGAGCGTTCAGTTAGATGGATGAATGACAAAGCCATAAGATTTCCTTAGGAAAAGAGGAACTCGCTAATTAACTACTGTGACACAATTCCCCACCCAAGAAAAGGGAAGATAATGGCGGATGTTCCTGAAGATAAGCCTGCATCTAGGGAGGCTGCCTGAGTACCAATTTCGTGGTGGAGTGAGAGGTATGCCTTCTGGCTCCCCAAATTCTCCACGGCCTGACGTTGGAGTTGGAAAGCAAAGTTGTTGGCCCTGTGGAGGCTTGGAAAGCCACATGAACGGAGTGCCTTTCTTAAAGATTAAATAACAAGACGGTGGCTCACGTGGTAAGATGCTGGGCTTGCGTACCACTAAGGTTGGCAGCTTGGCGGTTCAATTCCTGAGAGCGAATAAAACCACCTCCCGCTTGGGCAGGGGGTTGCCCGCTTGGGCAGGGGGTTGAACTCGATGACCTACACGGTCCCTTCCAACTCTGTTGATATATTATATTATATTAAAGCTTTTGGGCACAATGAGCCGTGGTGGCGCAGTGGTTAGAGTGCAGTACTGCAGGCTACTTCTGCTGACTGCCGGCTGCCTGCACTTTGGCAGTTCGAATCTCACCAGGCTCAAGGTTGACTCAGCCTTCCATCCTTCTGAGGTGGGTAAAATGAGGACCCAGATTGTTGGGGGCAATAAGGCTGACTCCGTAAACCGCTTAGAGAGGTCTGTAAAGCACTGTGAAGTGGCATATAAGTCTAAGCGCCACTGGACACTGGGAAGAGGCAGAGAAACCGCTGCACGCGGTGTTGCCGCGCTCTGTTTTGATCCGGATTGCTTGTTGTCTTTGGTTTGAGCAGCAAACTGCTTTCCTTTTTCTGCGCCTTCAGATCTGGCTGGAGACAAATTGGAAACTTCACCCGCCAAAATCCCTACCCCAAGCGATAGTAACAAGCTCTTAAAACTGCCTTTCTTACACACCCTAGATTGTCCCCCGCTCCCCGTGGAAAGTCATTTATACCTGACTGTTCAATAAGGGCAGAGTACAGGTAGTCCTTGACTTGCAACAGTTTGTTTAGTGACCGTTCAAAGTTACAGAGGCACTGAAAAAAGGGACTTACGGCCGTTTTTCACACAACTGTCACAGCATCCCTGTGGTCACATGATCCAAATTCAGATGCTCATCAACTGGCCAGTATTTATGACGGTTGCATTGTCCTGGGTTCATGTGATCTACTTTTGCGACCTTCTGACAAAGTCAATGAGGAAACCAGATTCACTTAACAACTGTGTTACTAATTTAACAACTGCAGTGACTCACTTAATAACTGTGGCAAGAAAGATCGTAGAATGGAGCAAAACTCACTTAACAACTGTTTTGCTTAGCAACAAAAAGTTTGGGCTCAGTTGTGGTCATAAGTTGAGGACTACCTATATTTCATCACTGGAAAACTCTCTCAGACCATTAGGATTAATAAATGGGAGCATGGAATTTAATTCATTACCCTATGTCTCTTGTCTGTAGGGTACCACCTGCTGGTGAAAAGCCTAGGTTTGGGAGATCCAGGTTCAAATGTACCACTATCAGCATAGTTCAGTGGATGATTTGGGGCGATTTGGCTTTTGGACTTCCACAACTGCTGTGGTGAAGTGATAAACACTAAGCACTAATCCTGGAGTTTTCTTATCCTGTTTTTGTTCCCAGACACTTGACCGTCCTAGCAAAGCGTAACGGGCACCATGCAGCTATCCCTGGATGGTGGTAGAAAAAAGAGGAAGTTTTCTTTTTATTTTGGGTGCCCCATCCCACTTTCTCCATCCCTTAAGCACTATTATCTGTTGAGTGTGTGACCCTGCAAACCTTCTTGAGGCCTGCTGAGGATGGCCGGTATTTCCTTCCTGGAGATTTTCTTGTATGGAAAACCTTGGTTTGGGAAGGAGATAATGGAGAATTTTTTAATCTCACTGTGCAATTGTCCAGATGGCCAGGAACTGTTTTCACTCTGGAGAAAGACCTTTGCCAAATTTCTATTCATTATTTCATGCCTCACTTCCACCCTATGACTGCAATGGGAGCAGGACTTTAAACACAAAGACAAAACGTATGTTTGTAAGTATCTGGGGAGTAGGGGAGTGATGGCACATGCATCATGACTTCATTGTGCAAATGATATAAATTATATATTGCAATGATACTGTGACATGCACGATAGTATCATGGCTTGCATTGGACTCCTCTTTGTATATTTGGACTTTTGTGAAGGGGTGATCTGTATAAGTGCTAACTGAATTGACTTCAAACAGCTGTCCTTGCAGACAGCTGGCAGTTCCAGGCTCTCCTGCTTGTCTTGCAAAGGAGTTTTGTGATTCTATCCTCAGCAGATGGGCTAGTCCAGTGGATGGGAAACTAAATATTAGAGGAAAGGTTATATTAATTTCTTCTTCTCATCTAAGATGATTGAGCTGAACCATGTTTCTAAATGAGACAGATCTATTTACAGGAGAAGCCTTTCCTGTTGATGAGTTGTACTATAGAGTCCAAAGTTATCTTACCCTTACAAAGTATGGCAACAACTCTATGACAGGTTTCAGGTGGTAGATAAATCATGTAAGCAAACTTTACTGCTCCATTGCTGTTTTGCAGTAAATATTCCTTAATTTGTCTCTTCTTCTACCATGAGAATAGAATTTCTTAGTTTAATTAATGATTAAAATTTTAATGGGTTAAAATATTACTATCATTTAAACTTGCATCCAGTATAAGTCTCTCTGAAATGTTGCACAATCTCAACTCTGGGTGGGCTGCCTCTTCTCATATCCACATATGGCTTCTCCTGCCTGTTTCCTGCAGTCTCCCACAAATATATAGTAATAAACCCTCCAAATATAGCTGAAGTATACTTCCCTACATCCTTTACCTTTGGAAATGAGGGTGGGTGGGACTGCTGGGAATTGTAGTTTAACAACAGCCGGAGGGCCATAGGTTGTCTGGTCTTGGTATTTCCAGCAATAGCGGGGCATTGGAAATTACAGTTAAGAAAGCTTATGGTATCTCTTATGGTGCAGTTGTGACCTGGATGGCATGGAATAGATTGAGGATAAATCCTGGCAAGACAGATTGTTTGTACATCAAAGTTTTCTGTCAGTTCTGGTGTCTCTTGATGGGGTGATACTGCTCCTGAAAGAACAGGTTCATGATTTAGTGAGGTAGAGGTGCCCAATTCTATTTGATGTGCCAATTGCAGCCCTACCTGAAGAGTCCCCTGGGAGTTGGGCGGCATACAAGTGTGACTACATAAATAAATAAATTTTGCAACAGTGATGCATTCTGCCATCATTGCTCACTTGAACTATTGCAATGCGCTCTGCATGGGGCTGCCTTTGAAGATCACTCATAAGCTTCAATTGGTCAGGAATGAGTGGTCCAGTTATTGGTTGCAATGATCACATTACTTTGGTATTTTGGATTCCACAGTATCTTCCTCTGGCTTCTGGGTGAAATCCAAAGTGTTGGTTATTTGCAAGGCCCTAGGTGACCTGGGATGGAGATACTTGTAGGACTGCCATTGGGGGCGGCCAGAACTGGCCAACTTGACTAGTATGGTCTTGGAGATGATTTCCTACTTTGAATGTAGTAGTGGAGCAAAAATGGATAAGTGTTGCTTTTCCGTGATGGTGCCTATTTTATGGAAATCAGGCTTGCTCCCACATTGTTAACTTTCTGAAAGTGAATTGAAATTGAAGTGTTTTGGATGCTTTAAGGAGATTAAAATAATGCAAATAATGTCCTTGATCAGTTGATTATTGGTCGTTTGATTATTATTATTGTTCTTGTGATTTGAATTGTTTTTATTTTGTACCATGAATGTTTTAAAATGTAATTGCAGCAGTTATTTATACTTCGCTTGTTGTAAACAAAGAGACTGGTTGACTACTTGCAGTGGATTTTAATTTAATAAACATCCAAATAAATAAATATTTCAAAAGAAGACAATAGCAAGCAATTTCCATTCTGTTGTGAAGAAATGTGTTCATGTAGTTACTGGGAGTTGTGCTTGACTCAAGAGTATCTTAAAAAGTAAATCTTTAGTTAAAAAGTAATCTTATGTCCTCCAGATGTCTTGAACTACATTTACACAGTTTCTGGTCGTTGGTCATGCTGGCAGGAGCTGATGAAAGTTGATCCAAAACATCTGTTTTAAACTCTTTACAGATTTATAGAGTCTTTTTCTGGGAGTCACCCTTCATGAAATACATTGCAAAATAAGGAAATGATTTTATTATACAAATATATTGCTGGCTTGCTTTTCAGAAACTGAAATGCTGAAGGATTAATCTGCACCCTGCTTGATAAACCTCATGGTCATTTTGACAGAGATCCCTCTGCTTTCTCATGAAGATATTAATTAGATTTATGGAATATTTAGTGTGAAGACTGGCTTAGCACTAACTAGTTTCTTCTATATCATAACCTATTGTCTTCCAGAATGATTGGGATCCCATTAGTATTGCTGGCTGGGATTTCTGAAAGATGTAATCCTAATACATATTGGGGAATGTTACTTTAGATTGTGAACATGTTCTTGGAATGCTATCACTGATGATTGTGAAACGATTTTGTAAATGTTTTAAGAACTTTGGTTTTGGTAAACTTTTCACAAAAATAAAGCTAAGGATGTATTTGTGTATTTTCTCCTTTTCAGCTTTCCAAGAATTCAAATACAGGGTTTCAAATACAGGGTTGTCTACTTAACTAAGGAATAATTAAGCTTTTACTTTTCTATGTTTCTTTACAGATTAAGATATGGATTTGGGATAGAATAGAATAGAATAATAGAGTTGGAAGGGACCTTGAAGGTCTTCTAGTCCAACCCGCTGCTCAATGGTTCTCTTCTTAAAAACTTCCTGTGTTGAAGCATTCCCAATTTCTGGAGGCAAGTTGTTCCACTGATTAATTGTTCTAACTGTCAGAAAATTTCTACTTAGTTCTAGGTTGCTTCTCTCCTTGACTAGCTTCCATCCATTGCTCCTTGTCCTGCCTTCAGGTGCTTTGGAGAATAGCTTGACTCCCTCTTCTTTGTGGCAGCCCCTGAGACATTGGAACACTGCTGTCATGTCACCCCTAGTCCTTCTTTTCATCAAACTAGACATACCCAGTTCCAGAAACCATTCTTTATGTGCTTGGATATATGTTGGGATATGATGGAATATGAACATTCCAGGTGTGCTTTTAATATAATGAAGCTCAATCTTATTGTCAAAGAATATCCCATTTAAGTCACCTACAAGGAATTCTATAATCTACTCTGGGTATTGTCATAGACATCCACAGCAAACTGAGATTACATCAAATTCATGACATTTGGAAGTGTATGTGATATCATGATGTACACCCTGCCCTTACATACTTGCATGTTGATGTCTGATCCTTGTTTATCACTTGTCCCTGGCATGGATGCCAGCTGGTATTGCAGAGTTCTAGTGCATGTTGTATAGCAGAGGAAGGCAGAATGTAACACAGTGTTTTCTGAATATTCCTTGGCGATTAGCAATGCATAGGAATAGTTTATGACCTTTTGTGTGCTGTTACATCACCTGAGAGTGGACTTTGAAAATACAGTGTATATCCCAACAAGTTCAATTCTAGAGAAAATTGAGAGAGGATGAGGAATTTTTGACTATTATGCTTAGAAAGGAACTCCAATTTCCATCAGTGCACAGTTATAGGAGCATCTGGGCTTTTTGTAACATTGTAAACGTCTCCAGATAACTATGGACTTCATTCTAAAAGATTATTGTATTAAACAGAAATTTGAAATAAGTTATAACATGGACTGGAAGTGAGACAATGAAGTCATCTAGTGTAGTTCATAGTAACTACGTCAAAATTAATGACAGGTGGTTGAATTTTTTAGTCATCTGTGTAACAGATGCAAGAGATTTCCGCTATATTTATCCAGAAGGCAAATGTTCATTTCTGTGATTCACAGATGGTCAGTCTGAAGTCTTGTGGGAACTCAAGGCTGCTAGGAATGGCTGCCTGTAATTTGGTGGCAATGAGATATAGGAATGGTGGGAGATGAAATATAAAAAAATGATATTTGATATAATAACTTCAATCTCCTGCTCTTGATTTCATGCTTTGGCTCCAGAGCATAAATGAAAGGGATCATAAGAGTTGAAGGATTTCCTGGATCAGTGTGCAATGGGAAAGAATAGACAGATTTGTAACAAGAAAAAGGAACCCATGCTTTCCTCAGCTGAGATGTTTACTAACTCCCAGTTCCTCTTTTCTGTGCATACAGGTCAATCCTGAATTCAGTACTTTGTTTGGTTATTTGTGATCCTCTTGAAAAAGCTAAACATGAGGTATATAGTGGTTGGATGCCGAGTAATAATTCCTTAAAAATGCCTATCATAAATTCTTAAAATTCTACTGTACATCAGATTGGCCTTTCTGATCATATAATCTACACCAACTTTTTCACACCCTTTAGTTATGCCATACTTTTGAGAATGCTCAACTAGCATGCCATTTGACTACCAGAATTCCCTGCCAGCATAAGAAGTCAGAGAACTGCAGTTTAACACACATGGAAGGCACCAAACGGGGAAGACTGATATAGTTGCTATATATTTGATGTACAAGAGGAATCAGATGGGGCAAAGCTAATTTGGAAAAATGACTTTTATATCTGGGCTATCTTTTTTCTGTCAGTCATATGATATATTAAAAAATGGTTCTTAACAATATATCACTTTTAAGTTGGTTTTGTACCACCCAAAGAAATTCTTGACTGGCTTTGAATAGTTTCAAGTTCTATTTCATCATGTTATATTATAGTAAATGTTGTGTCTGCTCAAAATAACTGTTGGTGTCCTGGATTAATGTTACCACAAATTAACAGTTTGAGACAGAATTTTTTTTTCTGCCACATAATAGATAGCTTTAGTCCTTATATTGACATTTCTCTTAGGTTCTTTTCTTGTGTTTATTAAAGTTACTGCAACTTTGTTTAGAATTAATGGCCTTTGTGCAAGAGTCTTCCAAACTTTGGGTTGGGTATGTAAAACCAAATGTATACACACATGTTTTTTAACTTAATCGCATCAATGGTAAATCAATATATTTGGTATGGAGTAGTGTTTTTCTAAAATAATGAAATTTGCATGTTGAGCTGTTTTTTTCAGATCCATTAGAGTAAAGGAAATAATAGGTTAGGAATGATCATGTTTCATTATTTTCACATTATCTTTAAAAGTTGCTAGGAATAACCTGTTCCATTTGAAGAAAGTATTAATAGCTTTAAAAAAAATCAATGATTTTTTGTTCCAAATAGTCTTCTCTTCTAATTACTTCTCATGATAGTTCTCTTGCACAATTGCTATAACTTCCGTTACACTTTCTCCAGATACTTGCCCTTTTCTTTTAAAAAAAAATCTTTCTGCTATATCAGTGTGTCTCAAGCTTGGCAACTTGAAGATGTGTGGACGTCAACTCTCAGAATTTCCCAGCCAGCACACTGGCTCAGAAATTCTGAGAGCTGAAGTCTACAGTACATTGTACTAGAGGATTTGGTAGATTTAATTTTGCATCTCTGAAAGATTGTTCCCTTCAGAGAACTTTGACCATGATAGATGGGAAGGAGATGGGAATCTAGGTCTTTTCAGCCTGGTTTTTAATGTCCCAGAGGGACTCTAGAAGAATGCTATACATTGTATTATTCTGTGGAATTCTAGAAAGGTTAGTGATGGGCAGTTAATCAAACCTGCCTTGAAGCAGAAGTCTATCTCAGGCATTAAGCAGTGTCAGTCTCTCCTTTGAAAGAGGTCTATGTGCCACATGGTCCGGCCTACATTCCCTAGATTAGCCAGCTGGCATCCTGTTTGGCGAACACCAGGGGTGGGCTTCAACTGGTGTAACTACCGGTTTGCTTCGCGCATGCATTTTGCGTGAAGTAAAAAGCATGGAAAAAACTTCCTGTGCCGGGCCTGTAGGCAGAAAATAGCTGAGGCGCGCTGCTGCGCTGATCAGCTGTGCTGAGAATATAGCTGCACACCTGAAATTAAAAGCATAGAAAGAAATTTCCTGTGCCGGGCGCCTAGGAAAAAAACTTCCTGTGCCGGGCGCCTAGGAAAACAGCTGAGGCGCACTGCTGCGCCGATCAGCTGTGCTGAAAACAGAGCAAATAAAGGTACCTATAGCGTCCAGGTGGGTGGAAGGCCCCCCCCCCCATTTTTTTTCTTTTGTTACAGAAACCGACCGAACC
>JANHJO010005751.1:51721-63544 GCA_032468235.1 Pseudoxyrhopus heterurus | reverse complement strand
AATAAAAGTTTTTACTTGGATGGACTTTGTCTCTGAGTGCTAAACGGAAATGGGGAAGTTTCATTGGAACCCTGACACACAGAGCATACAGAAGCCACCCACCATGGTTTACAAAGCTTAATTCAATACTTTTGCAAAGTAAGCAAATCATCTTCTCTTGGCAGGTTGTGTGAATCTGTGACCTAAAACCTGCAAAATAGCCTGCCTGATTTTTTTTTAATTGTGGAGAAGCTGAAAGAGAATAAACCTAAACATAAACCTTGCAGAAGTTAAAAAGTATATTCTCTTTCTGGTTCTTATACATTCTGGTTTGACAGCGAATAAGTTTAGATATTCATAATATACAAGTATGTGTGAACTTGCTTTCTACGTTTTAAGAAAGGAGACACTACTCCACTCTCCCCAGTCTGGAAGCCTCAAGGTGGATTGGACAAGATCTCTTCAACACTAACCAACTGTGGTCATACTTTTGCTGGTGATGATTGGACCTGTAATCCAATATGCTCAGAGGACATTGGCTGAACCAAAGAGTTTTCTCTTTGGGAAGAGCCATGGTGGCACAGTGGTTAAAATGCCATACTGCAGGCTACTTCTGCTGACTGCCGGCTGCCTGCAATTTGGCAGTTCAAATCGCCCCAGACTCAAGGTTGACACAGCCTTCCATCCTTCCGAGGTGGGTAAAATGAGGACCCAGATTGTTGGAGGCAATATGCTGACTCTGTAAAGCCACTTAGAGAAGGCTGTAAAGGCACTGTGAAGCGGTATATAAGTCTAAGTGCTATTGCTACTTACGTGAAATTAAGTCTGCACAGGTTTACCAAGGGATATAGTCCAAAGTCAAAGACAGGGATGAAGACAAGGATCAAGAGAGGATTTAAGAACTGAAATATCAAAGATTGCAGGAGGTTATTAATTTGTCATTAGTAAGAATACAATCCTAAAGTAATTTAGTAGGGAATAAAACTCACTGGCAACAGGTATTAGATAACCCTGACACGTGTAAAAAAGGGAGGGGGTTTGAATTGTGATGACAACTTGCAAATTGTGTTACTATCTCTGCAGATCATGGTGCTTATGGGACTCAGGAAGAACTTATTCCGAGGAAACAATGTACACATATAGATACACAGTAGCAACGTGCAGCAATCCATATTTGAAAGGGGACAGATGATTCTAAATGCATGCAGGCACTCACCGAGCAGCTAGGAGCACCTACACTGATTTCAAATGACCTGTTCCTCCTCAAATCCAGTTTGCTGTGATAGATAGATAGAGGTAGATAATTTGCCATCAAAGCACTTTCAATTATTGGCAATTTTCTCAGTGAGGACCTGTGCCCAATTGGGTCTTGGTGCCTTAATCACTACATCAAACTTGTTGTCTTGAGTGATACTTAACAAAGGCTAAATGTTAACTAAATTAAGATCCATCAGAATTCCATAATTAGTAGACCTTTTATCAAGAACTCCTTTGATCCATGTTCACTTGTATATAGCCATATCTCAATAATATATTCAATATAAATTACTGATTTTCTGACACAATTAGGAAAAATATAGACAAGCTGTTTAAACGTGCGGTCACGTTGCCATCATGTGACATATTATGACGTTTTTCTCCTATGTGGAGTTGGGGTGGGCGTGGCCTGCATTTGACACATCCGGTCCAGGGGCCACCAGTTTGACATCCCTGGTCTAGGGTATTTGGGGATATTGTTGACAAAACAATAGCTGCCCTTTTTGGGGACCACTGCATTTTATCAAGTTTAAAATAGTGCTTCAGGACCCCATCCCACTTTTAAAAATTATGGAATATCCAAAAAGAGTCTTTGTTTCTGTGGGTTATATTTATCAGTATTTATCATGTTAAACTCTGCTCTAAACTCATGGGTTTTTTTACTATGTATTTAATCTTTTGTCATTTTAATCGGTTTTTATATTTATAATGATTTTGATATCTCTATTTTTATTATACAATGTGACCACCTAGAATCACCCCAAACAGCAACATGGGTGGTATATAAATTTAATAAAAAATTAAAATTGGCACATTTGCTCTTACTACTGCTTTTCAGAATTGTTTGATGGGGTTTTAATATTGTACTATTTGCCATAGGTTGGCAAATAATGTTTATTTCACAGACCCGAGAGTCTTGGGGCACCCCCAGAGGTACTAGGACCACACTTTAAGAAACACTGGTTTAGAAGAATGACAAAGTTAAAAAAAAAAAAAAAAGTAACATATTCCTTATGGAAAATGAATGGGTTAATGAAATTTTGAAAACATGTTTTCATAACCCTAATTTATGATGATCTACAGTTATAGGGACGTGAAGGCTCAGTGGCTAAGACACTGAGCTTGTCGATCAGAAAGGTCGGCAGTTCGGAGGTTCGAATCCCTAGCGCCGCGTAACGGAGTGAGCTCCTGTTACTTGTCCCAGCTTCTACCAACGTAGCAGTTCGAAAGCATGTAAAAATGCAAATAGAAAAATAGGGACCAGCTTTGGTGGGAAGGTAACAGCATTTCGTATGCCTTCGGCATTTAGTCATGCCGGCCACATGACCACAGAGACGTCTTCGGACAACGCTGGCTCTTTGGCTTTGAAACAGAGATGAGCACTGCCTCCTAGAGTCGGGAACAACGAGCACGTATATGCGAGGGGAACCTTTACCTTTAAGGTAAAGAATAGGTCTCCATTTCAGCTCATCTGGACATCTCTCCTATCTAGTTCTAGCCATGCAGCCTTTTTGAAACATTGATTCTTGTCTGACATCATCTCCTCACTGCTGGTGAGAATTTTTACTTCCTTGAGTGTACATAATAATTCCATCTATGACGGCCTGATGAATTTACAGCTTGAACTGTTTGCTAGGTACCTCTAGCTAAAATAGTCTGACAACCCATGATATCATCATATCCATAATCATTCAACAGGGCAAACATTTTAATAGCCTTATATAGCTTCCCCTTGGCAACCAGTTTTGTATTTGGTAAAAAAAAAACTTTCAAAAAAGTTAATGTTTTAGGATTTAGGATATTAACCAAATGGGATTTACCTAAAGATTATCTCAGTGTTTCCTCACTAAAGTGTTGCATCTGTCAGTCTATTAAAAATGTAATGTGTTTTATACTACATGCTTTATGAATTTCTTATTTATAAGTATTTTTCTTTAGAAATCCATACAAACTGTGATTGATAAGGTACCAAAATAGAAAAGGACTCTGTTCTACTTCTAATTACATATGCCATCTTTTATTTTCTTCAATTACATTCCGTTTCAGGTTTGAGTCAGGCAATAAAAAAGAAGCTCCTTTTTTTGCTTGCCACTAGTGTTAAAATCTTATATCCAAAAGGTCTTTGCCCATTATGGGTATAATCAATCTGCACAATATAATTTTTGCGAAACAATTGGACACCATCGATTAGTATGCAATTCACCAGCAGGCAAGAAAAGGAACAAGAGCCAAACAAGATTTCAGAAGCAAAGAGATCAACATTCACAGAAAAGTTGAGTCATGACTTCAATATTTTTAATAAGCTTCAAAAAAAGAGAGCTTTTGTTGCAGCAGCATAATTTTGTAGAAAAACCAAAATGCCTATGAAATATTGAAGCACAATACGGAGGCTTAATCACAGATTAGGATTATACTGTGCCAAAATGCGGCTAGATTCTGCCTTCTACAGGTGGTATGGATAGTATCCTGAAGGACTTAGAAAGTCCAAGTGCATTCAATCAGTTTTGAAATTTGATTTAGTCCTGAATTAATTAACCATGTCTCAAAGTTACCATTGCCCAATCAAACATCAGACAGCAATTGATCTTGGCTTTTCAAGATAAGCCCCCAAACATTTTGATGTTCCCCACCCTGCAGGGACCACAAACGGTGCTGAAGCATTAAATCTGCCTGTTCAGGGAGCTGGATCTTACCTTCGATGAGAATTCCTGTTGCTATTTACGTGGCCCCGGCCTGTGCAGCCTGGTGTAGGACACTTAAGAACGTTTTCATGCATGGCAAGAACTTGACAAGAAGAAGAAGGAAAGGAAACAGCGGAATGTGGAAACAACAACAAGAAGAAAAAGATTTCAAGTCCAAGTTTATAGGAAGCTATTTTAGTACAAAGCAAGATTCATTAACGATCAGCATTTCTGAAAACAGACATGGGATAGGTAGCGCCAATCAAGCCTGGGAAGGGAAAGAGGGCTTGCAGTATATTTATTAACGCAGGATGATGTTAAAACATTCAGGTTATGAAGGGAAGGAAACCTAAGGGTTAATGCGTCTCTGGTGTGACAGTTAAGCAAAAGACTGCATACACAAGCAGTGAGCAAAAGTACTGAGGAGCACAGTGGCCAATTGGAGCCATTTTAAGAAATATATACGCAAGAATGAACTGATTTATGTACACAAAATAGGCATCCAGTATCTGGAGTCAATATAGCATAACATGTAAGCCGATTCATCTCAGGGCAGCCAGAAGTGGGCAGGAAAGACGCTGGTTCTGAGGCCTACCACAGGCTTAGTATGCAGAACTATTGCTTCTTAAAAGTTCAGTGGCAGTTGGAATCCCATGGCTATCAGAACGATGGTTTTCTGCTGCCTTTACTTAATGGGGATGGAGCAGAAAAAGGAGAACCACAAGGAACGAAGAAGGTGGCAAGAAAGAGTTTTGAAGAAGTGTGGGCAAGTTGTGCACACCAGAGCCAGGAAGGTTGGCTTATTATGCAAACAGGATTGTAATTCTCTATGGTCAAAAAAAAAACTGGGCAATGGTTGCATTTGGGTGATCGAGGGGCCAATTCTATTGTTCATTTTCCTGGATCTCAAATTCTCAGGGTTCAAGATTGAAAGAGAGTGCACAGCTCAAAACATGTATGGTCTGACTCATGAAGGAAGAATAATTTTGAGGGGGTGGGAGTAGGGGATGCCTCTGAGTCAATCTTGACCGCTTGTAGTTACCTGGACTAGTCTGCAGTTTTTTTGGCATTTTTTTTGGAAGTGGTTTGCCCTTGCCTTTTACCTAGAGCCGGGAGAGAGGGACCAAAGTCACCCAGGTAGCTTAATGCCTCAGGCAAGACTAGAACTCACAGTCTCCCAGTTTTAGCCCAATGCCTTAATCCTACACTGAGCTGGCTCATAAATATAATTTACCTGAAATAAAAGCTTTAAGTGCTAAACCAGAAAGTCATCCATTGGGGGAGAGATTTTTAAAGGGGAGGGAAGGAACAATGTGATGTGACATTATAACACAAGCTCTGCCCTTTATATACTTGAATGCAACATTGTGTTGCCAGTACAAAAGAGTAGAACTTGCATTGTGATGTCACAATGCACATTTCAGGAGTTTGATATCATCATGATTTGAAGTGGATGCCTATGTAAACCAGCCCTTTTGCAACAAATGTCCTCCAGCTATGCTGAAACCCTAACCACCCTTAATTCCAGAATTGATCATGCTGGCTTGGAATCCTGAGAGTTACAGTCCCAACATATCTGGAAGGCACTGTGTCAAGGAGGTTGTACTAAATGATTTTGCGTTTTGTTTGTTTTCAGCATATTTGATGAAATTAGTCGGCGACCAGCTTGTGTACAACATGAAAAAAAATGCTTTGAATTCATATCACCATTATATGATGACTTATGCAAAATTATACTACATTTCAAAAACAAAAACCAATCTTGAAATCATGTTCAATGCTTACATGAAAGCCAAGGACATCAGAAATAGAACCTGTACATATTGATTTAAAGAATAGTCACAACCACCATAATTCATCACCATCACCACACCACTAGCAGTGTACTAAAGATGTGAAAGCTTCACTCTGGAATTCCTGCTATTCAAAGCTGTTCTTGAAACATGCTTTACAAGCCCAGCACTGCAGGAGTCAGGGAAAAAAAAGAAAGAAAAGAAGAAAAAAAGATGATCTCACCTTTTTCACTTTTATCACTACTGAACATGCAAACTGTTTAAAGCTATATTCTTCTTTGATCGGCAACATTTCCTAAATGCTTTGTGTTTACCATTTACCAGGGAGGAAAAGATGAAATGCTCTGAGCAACTCAGTAAACATTTGAATTTCAGAAAATTATTGGTGTTGCTAAACTGGCAACTGAATTCCTTTGATCAGTGAAATTCACACAATAGCTGAGAAATTGTATTTTTTTAATTTTTTAAAAGTGTTTCCCTGAGCTTTATTCTATATAAAAAAGGAAAGTCTTCTAGAGAAATAAATATATCATTTGGCTCCATGCTTTTAAATTGCATAAAGTTTTAGAAGTCTGTATTAATCATTCTGTGTCTTTATGTTTGTAAATTCATCCATTATTGGCATCATGTTTGTTGAGAATTGTTTTGCTCATGAGGCAGAACAATTTGATTTCTCACTTAAAAGTGAGAGAATGAATTATTTGGAGTATTAACCCATTCTACCACCTTGTACTATCATGTCCTGAATGAAAGAGGTTTACTTAGTCTAAAATATGATACATTATAGAGGAAGGGGAATGAAATTTATATGAAAACCCTACATCACACGGTAGGATTTCCATATACAATGGCAGTATGCCATTTAGCAATCCTATTTTGGATATATTATGAATAGTTTTATTTGCTTAGTTTAATCCATTTTTGTACTGTTACAGAGATAATAAATACCCAGATTTTAGAAAGCCATCACCTGATACTGAGGAAGTTTTTTTTATAACAGTTTAAACTAATGTTAAAGTTTTGCTCAAAATCATACAATAAGTTGGTTTGTTTAGCTTTTGTTGAGAGATGTATGGAGAATTTCTTATAATTTAAGACAGGTGCAATTTTTAAAATCATACTTCTTCCTCCTTTATCCCTTTTATACAACCACAACATGTTTATGCTAACATCACAAGTTGAATTACTATAAATCAATCAAATTTTTCAAGGTCAAATATTTTAAGTAATTACATGTTTTAGTATATAAACATTTCAGTGGTTCAGCTGTACATTTTCAAACTGAAAGGTACATTTACTTCATTTAGTGAAAAATCCTATTCAAGGAGTAGGTACAATTACTCAAAATTAAAATAATACAGTTTGGTTGGAAAATACTTCTACGTGCAAGAAAGCAATTGCTTAGAGATATCCCAGTACTCTCAGGATCAAAGAATACAGCTTTAAAACATCTTCATTCAAGCATAAGTTAGTAAAGATGTGAAAATGATGAAATAAGAAAATATATAAATGTAACATAAAACAAATTGCTAAACTGAGACATATACTAGAAAAATGGGAGGAATGAAAGAGCAATCAAAATAAAAAGCTTCTCAAGGCATGCTAGAAAAGTTTGTGTGGAATTTTATCCCCCGTTTCCATGAAACAATGTGGACTTACTTTCTGGAGGGACCCTATCTTTGTGTGGGCATCCTGACAAACTGCGGTGATGGGGGTATAGCCCCGTTACATGGCCTGTTCCATCACACCCAGGGGTTGGACATTTGCTCTCTTTCTTTTCTGTTCTTGAGGGATCTATAATTTACAACAAACGTGTCAAGTGAATGATGTTTTTCAGATTTCCAAATGGACGTAGGTTCAGTTAATGAAATCAGTAACTCTTTGGAAAATGTTCTTAAAGAACACTGGAAGAAAACAAGCCAGGCTCTGTTTAAACAATTTTATGTCCTGCTTCTTCTTCTCAACCAGAAGCTATTACAATTACAACCATCCCCAGACATGGAGGGTCCTAGGTGGTGACTTTCTTCCAGCAAAGCCACCCTTGTCATTTAATATAGTTCTATAAAACATTTGTGTAGGCTGCACTTTGCTCTCATTTTTAGCACTCACATATTGATGTTAATAAATTTATGGTGGGAGAAGTATGGAGATCCCATGAGACGGGACCCCCCAAAGATTGCAAGTTATTCTTGTAGTGGCGTTTTTAAGAGGATTAATATTGACTTATCAAAACATTGTTAAAGAATATTACAACTTAAACAAAAGTGTCTTTCCAATGAGTAATTAGTAGAGGTTAAAACAGTTAATAGTTTCTTTTAATTTGGCCCAATAGTCACTTATCATGTTTGAATACTTATGACATTTAAACAAAATGTTTGTTGCTTTATTTAATGATATTCTCAGGAAAAAAAACTATTCTAAGAAATAGTTCCTGCCCGGAAATCAACAGGATTAGTGTAGATTTTTTTCTGGATTTTGAAATGCAGTTCCAATGCCATTATTTAATGCTTTTTTTTTCCTTTTTACTAAAATATTGCTCATCAATCTTTTTACACAATCAGTTATCCAAAGGGGAAAAAAAATATCCAAACAGTTAAATTCAATTTCTGATTTGTATGTATATTCAAGAAAATCGAGCAGAAGTATAAGAACAGATGATATAATTCTTTAGGGATTTAGGGGGGTGCAGGAGGGGAGAAGGACCATGATGATTGTAAGTCTCAATTCCTTGAAATGGCCCATCTCACTCTGCTCCATCCTCCTGCTCTATATCAGCTTCAGTGGAGGTATAAGAGTTGTGATATTTTCAAATGCCTGGAAAATGAACTTTGCTTTGAATTCTTAAGTCACAGTTTTAAAACAAGTGATAGAAAAGGGAAAGAAAGAGGTTCTGAATCAAATCCTGAACTCTTCTAATCTTCTTCCCTGATAAGCACTTCAGTGTAGAAGAATAAGTGCTAGTGTGCATGGATAAAAGAAATAATCCTCCCAATCCAAATTACAAAAAAAAGTATTTCAACTCCTTTTTTTTGTCCTATGATTATATCCATGCAAATCAGAGGCTGAAGTCAACTGAAAGAGAACCAAGAATCCTAACAAGGTAAATAAATCAAGGTTTCGTTCTTTGATAAAATATTGAGTAGATACAGGATTATTATTTCAGGTGCATTTCACAAAATTGTGGTGCATATGCAACCATCCCATTTTCCTGACGATTTCCACATTTGTCAAATTCACACTTTTCATTTTCAAAACATGTTTTTGCACAAATTTTAGACCATTGTAAGCACCTCTGAAATAATTCATAGTGTCGATAAGGGAAATTATCTCAAGAGAACTACTTAAAAGTAATACATTTTGAATTTTAGTTCTGTACAGAAACTCTAATATTTTGATTAATATGTAGCCAGCTTTCAAACAGATACATGCAATATGGCACATAAGATTCAAATGCACATAGGATACAAATTCAAATTAAAAAGTCAACTTTGATCATTGAATAAATTCATCCTGCTTACAGCAAATGAAAAAAAAATGTTATCAGCACTCTATATTTAGTCCTGGCTGTGTGATTTTATTTGCTGTAGATTAACATTAGAGTGCTTAAAAGTTTTTTTTTTAATCACATTTTTTCACATATCCTAAGTCTCAGTTCAAATTAAACCTTATTTGCATGACAGCTAAGAATTTTGACAAATTTAAGACATTTGCTTTTTATATTCAAACACAGATTAAAGCAAGAAATTATATTTCACAATTGGATTATTTCCCGACGGCCGCGACGGTCCTTTAATATATGGCCGTAGTTGAGTAAATTTTCGTCCAAAGAAGGACGCAAAAAGGATGCATCAGAGTATACTGCAGCCGTTCTTTTGTGTAAGCGACCAGCCATGAAAACCTGGCAAGCGTAAGTGCCTATGGTCTCGTTGGACGTCAGGAAAGTCAAGGTAGAAATACAAGTAGGAAAGAAGGTATAAGTAACAGTCCACAAGTCCTTTTGATTTGGCAGCCATAGCCTTCGTGGGAGGTTGGATGGTAACATCTGCTCGTCCTTATACCATGTCACCGGGCATGCTGGGGGAAAGCTGTCTTGCGGAGTATTAGCAATCCAGCAGGTTATGAAAGTTTGGTCCCCATTTTTCGCATACTGGTGTTTCGGGGTAATTAAAACTGTAGCCCCCCACTGTCTGGGCCAAGCGAGTTGATGTAATCTTGGTCTGCCGAGACTTCGTGTCAACCGATGCCGTGGAAATGAAAGGACGGCGCCTTTAATATGTACCCCTTCTGTGGTCTTGCCATATTCAATAGCAGTGCACCAATATGTCCCATAGTCCTGTGCTGTGATACGAGGAAAATACAAAAGAAGAGAAGCTGGGGAGTACATACGTGTGATGTAATGACGTGAGGTGGATGCCAGCGGGTTGTCTGCTCCGTCCCTTCTCCATTCCATTTGCGTGGCATGATGAAAGAATGAGGTGCGGCAGTAGAAGAAAGCCGAGCCATTGACGGGTGGGCGTTGAATGGGCTGAAAGATCTGGATGGGCCGTTGCAAGTAGGCAAGCGGGTTGAAGGCTGTAAAGCTGTCATGTGGAGCCAAGGCGAATCCCAGGAGGATTAGAAGCAGTGCCATGGTACGGACGAACACAGCGACCAGGAACCCAAAGCACATGATCTGTCAATTGAACTGCAGCGTAGCCTCGCCCCCAAGTAATAAGATCAGCCGGCCCGTGCCACGTAGGATCTGGTAGCTGACGATAGTAAACTTGAGGTCGAGAAGTGGTAGCTAGTGGCGAGGTTGAAAAATGACGAGTAGCTGCTGACAGGGCAGGAGTGCCAGTCAAATTTAAGAAATTTAGAGTATATAAACACAAATTGAGGACATTTTGCAACGCAGGGAGGCCCGGGGGTATTTTCCCCTGTTTGTTTAAATAGCGATCAAGACTGTGCTTTAAGGTCTGATTCGCACGTTCAATGATCGCCTGGCCCTGACTATTTCCCGGAATCCCAAATTTATGAACAATTTGCCATTGAGAACAAAACTGAGCATAGCCGTGACTAGTATAGGCAGGGCCATTGTCTGTTTTTATCTGTGAAGGGCATCCCATAGTTGCAAAGGCACGAATTGAATGATTAATAACATGTTTAGTTGCCTCACCCCGTTGAGGAGTGGCAAATATAAAACCAGAATATGTATCAATGGAAACATGAAGATATTTCCACGGGGCAAATGGAGGATATTGCGTAACATCCATTTGCCAAAGTTCACCGCTGGAGAGGCCACGGGGATTTACTCCCTGCGGGATAGCAATAGATTGACGACTGCAAGTTGGGCATTGTTGAATAATGGCAGCGGCTTCCGCAGTCGTAAGTTTAAACTGCCGCATCAAGGCCTTTTTGTTTTGATGAAAGTAAGAGTGACTAGCCCATGGGGTAGTGTTGCTGGATAAAGGAAAACAGGATTGAGAGGAAACAGCAGCATCCGCAACATTATTGCCCTCTTGGAGAGGTCCAGGAAAGGGCTGATGACTGCGAATATGAGCCACAAAAAAGTGGTGAGATCGAGCGTTGATGCACTGCTGCAAGGCGAGGAACAGTCGTAACAAAACAGGGTCAATAGAAGGAGAAAGATAGGAAAGATAAAGATTTTTAATAACCTGACAAACATATAAACTATCAACAATAAGGTTGAAAGGAGTATCGGGAAAAGTTTGAAAGGCTAACAATGAAGCAGAGAGTTCAGCGCGCTGAGCAGAAGTCTGCGGAGCAGTAATCTTCGTATGCCACTTGTCACCCTGGTACCACACACAGGCACCATATCGCTTACCTCCATCTGCAAAAAGAGTAAAAGCCTCGGGCAATGGAGCGGGGGATATGGGAGATGTCCAGGAAAAAGGGACTGTCTTTACCAGCATCAGACGGGGGTCAGAGGGAGGGTGGCATGAAACAAGACCTGGCCAGTCTGCCAGAGCAAACTGCAAAGATTCATCAGTGGAGAGAAGAATTTCCCAATTTGCCAATGAGCAAGGCACATAAATGACAGTGGGTTCAAAGCCAATAAGAAGTTTCGCGCGAGCAGGGCCTTTGTTAATTAATAAAACAAACTGAGTAGATTT
>JANHJO010005750.1:72262-83870 GCA_032468235.1 Pseudoxyrhopus heterurus | reverse complement strand
AGCCCTTTTTGAGGGCTGAAAAACTAGGCTTATACTCGAGTATATACAGTATATACATTATAATTGAAACTTGTACATTAGTATATACATTATAATTGAAACTTGTACATTGCATATTTCAAATACATTTTTTGCTTCTACTGTTATTTTTTTGAAAGAGAAAGTAGACATGAAGAAAGAAGTGAATGAGTTAATATCTGAATGTGTAAGGCTTATTAATGAAAAAATCTCACAGCTGTATATACAAGTTGCTCCTCCTTTTATATTGCCCACAATATGTATGGCAATGTATAAAAATTCATTTGGCTCTATCTTATATTTTTTCTGCCTTATCTTTAGGCAATAATCTCATTATTAGATTGCCTCATTCAATTTCTTTCTTTCTTTCTTACTCTCTCACTCACCCTTAGCAGTGAGGAACCATGTGACATAAATTTAGATAAAAGTACAAGACGCTTGTTCCTGGACCTTTATCTACAATAATTCTGTAGATGTCCATCTGCTTTATTTTTGGAAATGATTGTTATTAAGTGCAGTATTTTAATCATTTAAATGTCATCTCACAATAAGGATTCTCCATTCAATTCCCAGTCCAATCCGATCAAAAGGTACCATGGAGTTCCACTTAAAGGAAAACTGTATATCTATGGTGCACCAGTTGTTGAAGACATTGCACATATCCTTTTGAATTGCAAACTATATTCTGCAGAAAGGACCGTTTACCTAGATTCTTATTTAAAAACTAAACAAAAGCCTGGGGCACCCAGGAGAAATGGTCTTCCATTTTGCAGGGAACGAACCTGTATATCATTAGCAAGATTTCTTCCATTTAACTAAAATAAAGCCAAGGGCTAAGAAAAGAAACTTGCTCAAACAGATTTAAAATATCCTGTTTGCACTGAATCTATCAGCAGTTAAAAGTCAGCCATCTATATGCAATACTGTATTAGTAAAGTATATTTGGTATTGTAAACTATTGCAGCTTTTGGGGTACAAAGGACTATTTTTGCTTGCCTTACATGGGAAAATTAGCTCCTTTTATTCTTTATTGTTTTATTAGTATTTATTTAAATGTATTGGCCGCCTAACTCTAGCAGTCTGTGGGTGATGCTCCAAAGTAGAATCCCCCCATAAAAATAACTACTCTAAATAAAAGTGCAAGATAGAAGAAAGAACTACCTAAGAATGAAAAAGAAATGTAAAAACCCAACTATTATTATCTGGATAAAATAGTCAACCTTGAATGTTTTGATAAGTCCCTATAAAGTTGAAAGCTCAAGCCTAACAGTAAATTGAGACTGGGATAGCAATGGAAGGAATGATATATGAAACATGACCTCAAACTTGAACAGGATACATATAAAGAGCTGTGCCAATAAAGGAGAATATTTGTAGCTCAGGTTTGAAATGGGGGGGAGGGTTGGTATTCTCTGAGCTTGTTTCCTTGCAGATGTTTCATTACCCATACTAGGTAACATCATCAGTCCACTGATGAAAATAGTCATCCTCATCAGAAAGAAAATCATAACTAAGGCAGCCTAAGCCTAGGATTTCTAATGACAGGAGTAGTACATTTAAAAATGCAATTAATTTATTTTGAAGAATAAAACAAATATCAAAAGAGAAACTATTGGCTTACTTGCATGGTAGAATGCGTACAACATCGTTTTGCTTATAGCTTTCAATGCAAACAGCGCAGTGATCAAAGTCTGGATCTGTTTCCTAAAAAGAACAGAGTGAAAATTCCATTAAGATACTGCAGATACAGATATAGCAGATACTTATAGCAAGCAGCCAGTGAATGGAAGGGCAAAAACTATACCAGGAAGGTTTGTTTATTTACTTACTAGATTTCTATCCCACCTTTCTTCCAGAAACTCAAGGGAGCTTATTTTAGAATCTCTCATTTTTATTCTTGTGTCAGATTTTGTCAGGCATAGCTATGAAGTATTTAGAAACCCAGTTTCACATACAGTAACAGACGAAAATTCATAGCCTTTAACATGGCTAGGTTAGATTCTTTACTGCAAGTAGGAAAAAGTCTTACATATGCAGAAAATCTGTTTAATGGAAGAGCAAGCCCTGTATGCATAAATCAGCCTCAAGGTTTAAATCTGAGACCTTTTCCTTCTTCCTTTTTGAAACCTGAGCATCAGCAACTACCCATTTCAGGTTTACATATCAGTGTTGTTTTGTCTGAAATTGCTGAGTCTTGACTACTTCAGTTTTTCCATTCTGAGAGTCAGAATATGACATACAGAGATCATAAAAATAAATCATACAAAGATGATTTTATTTAATATCATCAGAATTAACTGTCATCTTAATATTAAAGGGAAGTATTAGTTGCAGACCCCTTATGAAAGATCCAATGATGCAAGTACTGGAGTGGTAAAAAGGAATACATGTCTTTAAAAGTTGGGTTGTTCAAATAAATATCTTCCCGCTGCCCAATTCTGTATAACCTTAAATGTCTTTCCTAAGTTACAAAATTTATCAGTAGGACTGTACAAATATTAGGACTCAAGAAAGAATTTGCTATTTAACATATAAACAAATTGCTTTGTTTATATGTTAAATGGGAAATCCTTTCTTTGACAAACAGCTATGTACTGCCCACATCAATCTGGCAATCATGTTTCTAAAACCATGGTAATTTTATGATTTCATGACCTTTATTTTAGATTATAATCTTCAATTGTGGCATACATAATGTGTATACTTTTCCCACTTAATATAAGAACAAAGCCGCTTCCCCCTAAATGCTATAAAATTAGCAATCTCAGTGTTACAAATAGACAATTATTTCATACTCTGAATCTTGATTGTTAATACTGATGAATGGCAGGTATATTCTACATGCTTGCCAACAATAAGCACATCTGCTACTGCTTCCTGCAATATAATTTTGATGTCTTTTTATCTTGGATTTACCTCTCTGTTAAGAGAATTCCAAAACATGCATTAGCACATTTTTGCTATTAAATTTTCTCTTTATAAAACTTTATAAAACTCTAAAGGACAATAAAGTTTGTGACAATTCAACAACAAAATCTAGAATTGATTTGCATACACAGAGAAGCCTTGTTTATTTATTTTTCCAGAAAAACAGCCTGACTGGATATTTCCTGATAATCTCCTGACAATCTTGTATATGATACATAAAAAATAGAGGCATTACAAAAGGCAATCATTAAATAAACATTATGAATGGTAATAAAGTATAAAATAATAAACCAATATCAATTACATAAAAAATTATTTCAAAATTACTTTAATCATGTATTATTTTTGTGCCCATCTTTCCATCAGGAATGCAAGGGGTTATACAAGGCATTCGGTGAACTTCCATGGCTGGGGATAAACTTGAACCTGACTCTCCCCAATGCCAGTGTAACATCTTAATCACTACACAACTTTGCTGCCACAAATCAGCAAGAGCAAATGAAAATTTAAATTAAATTGATGAAAATTTAAAATAATTGTTCTGTTCTGGCTGTAAAGGACACAACTAAGGCAATAGGTTAGGAAAAATATACATAAACAGAGGAGGTGTACTGACAATAGCCCTGTGAATAATGATTGAAAACAAAAAACCGCCCAATCACTGTAGTGAGGTAAATACATTGGAAAGAAGAAGACATAGCAAAGGCTAATGACAGATTTTCTAATAAAGTAACAGAGTGATACCTTATCACCTTTCTTTACAGTTCTTGCTGTTAGCTTACCAACAGCTTTTTTGGCAGCATCTCCAAGACGACGCTTTGAAAAAAAGAGAAACAACAGAGTAATTAAGTATTACAAAAATTGCACTTCTTACATTTGCTTTGATGCTTACTCTAGATCAGGGTGTCAAACTCATGTTATCACAGCATCGCCACCTGACAATGGGACTTCCCCCCTTCGTTAAATTGGGCAGGGGCAGAGCCAATACGTGACGCATCTGGCCCACGGGCTGCAAGTTTGATACCCCTGTTCTAGATGGTACTTTACAATATTTCACTTATTCTGTCTATCCATGCAGAGACACATTCTAGGGGGATCTGGGAATAGTACGTGCACAAGGGTATTTTTATAATTAAAATCTCTTTAACCAAAAACATGAATCTCCTATTTTATGGAATCTAAATTAGTAAGAAATGTAGATTCTTGTCTGCACCATAGTCCCCAATATGCCATTTAAATACAAGTCCAAGGGAAAGTCCAGTTAGTCTACTATTATAGATAATGAAGAGTCATATAATATACTTGAAACAAAAAAGTTGAAAAAGTTGGGAGGAGAGCAAGCATTTGTTGTTATTTAGCTTGTAATCTAAACTGTTCCTTACTTCATTTAGGTCTAATCTTTCTGTGAAGAACTTTTCAACCTGTTAAATCTTTCTCTAAAATCTTTCCCTTAAAAAAATTAAACCTTTTTATCCCAATTTTACTGATCTTTAAATTTTAGTATTTGCACTGTTGTATCTTGGTTATTATTGGGATTTTTTTATGCCATGTCAATCTGGTCCTAGTTAGTTATGGTTGCATGTATTCCATGTAAGTAGTATTTTTAAATCTGTGAACCTCAGCTGAAGGAATTATTTTGTGTGACCATTACATGCATTGGGTTCATGTGCATCAGCTACATGAACCAGAGCAGTAACAATTGTTTTCTCCTTTAAAACAGCTAAACATTTTGAACTGTTCTTTAGCTGTTGCTATTTCTTCATGAAACTTTAATAAGACAAGCTTTTTAAATCACATAAAATTTTCATTAAGTTTCTTCAACCTTCATAAAATACTGGAGAAAGAAAAGGTCTTAAGTTTTTAACCTACAGAATAGCTATTTGATATGGATATCTCAAATGCAGAATGCTGTATATATGGGATCACTGCATCCCAAGTGCTTACATGCTACATTTTTTCAAATGGCAGAGATGAAAAAATCATGATTAAAAAGTTTGAAAAAAGAAATAAGTAAACACTATGAACATAGAGATTTTAAAGTCAGACAAATTGACTTTATCCTTATTGCAATGTGTAATATAAATAAGATGAAAAATAATATAGTACCTGATTTCTTCCCATACCTTCCCACTAACATTGGCAAAGCATGAACATTTGAATATACTGGCAAAATCTACAGAATATTTTGTATCATATAATGACCAGAAATATTTTTAAAATGTCTTTCTAATGCATTCTATTTTTAAAATCTCTGCATACAAATGTACACATTTGTAACAATATTATTTAAAAGAGGTTGACTTTAGAACAACATGGAAGTTTTAGCATTAGCCTGAAGAAATAGAACAATATTATTTGATACTTCCTTTCAGAAGTATTTCCATGATATAATTTATTACTGTTATGGGATAGCAATAAATCAGTTAAACTGTATTTATTGAAACTTTCAATCACTGCTATTGCTATTAGCAGATGTAAATCTAACATAGTGTGCACCTTACTTAGAGGTATAATCCTTGTTAATTCAACTATATTCTCTTTGTTTAACACTATTTCCCATTTCAAAAAACTTTTCTGAAAATATTACCAGTTTGTTTAATATTCCCTTTTAAGGACACACTTCTTGTAGCTAACCCATCACAGCTACAAGCCAGTAAATCCTGTCAGAAAAGTGATTATTTTAAGAGTGATTATTTTTAGGTAATTACACACTCAAATTGCACACATGTTGTAATTGGAGAGGAGATACCAAAGGCATAAGCGTGTGAAGTTCATGAAATATGACACTCAGTTTCCCCATTTGCTTTAATTAATACCTAAAGGATTTCTAACTTCATGAATTCTGATGTAAGAAGTTAGGTATTATTAATTTATTTATTTATTTGCTGCCTGTCATGGGACTACTCTAGGCATAAAAATAAAAAGGAAGAAATGAAAAGAGTGTGAACAAAAGATAGTAGAATAATAAACAATGAAAAATAACACAACAAGAAATATAACTATATGATTTTATTCCAGCACTCTAAAGAATAAGTGAAGTTCACATAGAGTAAACCAATTTTATATCACTATTGTTTCTTTCTTTCCCTGCTGGTGCTCTTCCAATCTGTTAATCAAATTCCCATTATTCTCAGCTTCCATACCCTACAGAGAATCCTTAACTTATGACCACAATTGGGACCAGAATTTCCATTGCTAAGCAAGGTGTGAGCCATGTCTGATTTTATGACCTTTTTTTGCCAAGGTTGTTAAGCAAATCACTGCAATTGTTAAGTGAATCATGTGGTTGTTAAGCGCACCTGGCTTCCCCATTGACTTTGCTTGTTGGAAGGAGCCTGGGAAGGTTGCACATGGGGATTACATGATGCTGCCATAAATAGATGCCAATTGCCAAGTGCCCAAATTTTGACCATGTGACCATGACGATGCTGTGACTGTTGTAAGTGCGAGGACTGGCCATAAGTCACTTTTTTCAATGCCACTGTAGCTTTGAACAGTCGCTAAATGATTGGTTGTAAGCTGAGGACTACCTGTGTACTAGATTAAATATTAGTGGCAAACAAGGGGAAAGATATCTATTGTGTATGGGGGGAATTGGCTAAGAGACCAAAAACATGTATTTTGTGGAAAAATGAAATACCCAATTGGCCTATGCTAATGTAAACAGTTAATGTGTATTCAGTATAACATGACTACTAAGCTTCAAAATTAAGGAACAAAATTGTTGAAAAAATGAGCAAAACTTTTGTTTGCGTATGTGTGTGTTTGTACAGAGAGGCAGAGATCTATATACAGTCATGAATATATATTTATGTGAACATATGAAAAATAGTAATTACATTCTAGAATGGAGTTTTCAGAACTAAAAGAGTTAACTCACTCCTCTACCTACCAATTTCAACATGTTTCTACTCTTAGTCCAATATGTTTGTGCAGTGTATTTTTAGATAGAGTTCTATCAGTCATTTTATCTGAAATGCCTCAAAGTTATAGCTGACATTGTAGAAATTTAATAGAGGAAAGCTGCATATATAATGGCAGATCAGTGCTTGTATATAATTATGTTTTTTTTTCTCTTTCACAAAACTGAATGGGGGCAGCTGTTTTTGTTAGAATTTCAAGTTCGGACCTAGCTAATATTTGGAGACCACAAGGAAATCTTTTCAGCTGGAGTCGGAAGTAAAAAACCAAAAGGAGACACGAGGAAAGCTATGAAAACCACATTTATATTGTTACAAAGAAAACTACAGGGATAGTTTTATATCACAGAATTTGTTTGATGTTTGACTTCAGTTTTTAAAGTTTGACTCTAACTAAAGCAGCCATTCTGGATTCTCAGGTATCAGTGATCTTAGCATTCAAGCTCCTTTCAATTGGAGATATTCAAATTCAAATTAATTACAGTACTTTAACATAGAGCTATATGAGATAAAAAGAAAACTAAGCAGCAGTGCAAAAAACCGTAACTTTTTTCAATAAAGCTTTGATATTGCTAGCCAATACAGTATATTTACATTTTTAATGCCAGAGAAACTGCATTTCACATCCATAAAAGTAAAGATTGCATTACAATCCAACTGATGCTAAATTAATCCTTAACAAATGGCTTTGTACTTTTCAGAACTGTTCTGTCTTTAATAATGATTCCCTGTTTGTCCTTATCCCTTAAAATATCACTTTAAAGTCCCACTCGAACTGCCTTATAATTTAATGGGTAAACTATTCTCTGAAAGTAGAATAGACACTTTCCATAAAGAATATTTTATTGTTTTAGGTGCAGGGTAGGGAGACACTTTTCATGCTATTCTTTTAAAAACCCTTCAAAAGTAGCCCATTCAGAGTGAAGATTTTTTTTTGCTGAACATAGTTACTGTGACTGAGTGCACATCTTACATAACATTCTTATATTCACTTAATTGCAACTCCCAGGATTAATTTCATTCTTTTCACCAGAAACTGAGTTTTTTTTTATGACATTAAAAACAGAATGAAAAAATGGCTCACCTAAGCAGGAGACCTTTTAAAGTTAATACATTTCTTGCCACAAAAGCATTATTTTTGTTTTATAAATTAAAAAAAACCTAAACATTTAGCAAAGCTCCTTTTGCATTCTTAGTATACAGACATATTTTTATCAAGGCATTACCACTAGATAAAACTTCAAATTCTTTATGATTAGAATGATTACCTGGTTTCGATCACGTGCACTGGTATATCTGATCTTCTGAATGAAATAAAATATTAGCCATGCTGAAGAAATTATCATCAAAACTATAAATGATACGGATACAAAGACAAGGGAACTTCGATTAACATTTTTGCTTGGATGGCGTGTTCCCACGGCTATCGCAATTAGGACCGACATATTTTTTTCTAAATAATTCAAGATTTCTTTAACCTTCATTTCAGTGATCATGACCGTAACAATGTCTCCAGTTCCTACAATAAACAAATAAATATACAGGAGAAATCATTTGAGTGATATACAAATGTATATTATGAATTTTTCCAACTATGCATAATGCTATTAGAAACAAGAACTCTTATTAAATTTAGGGTCTTTTAAAAAGCAATAATTAGTAACATAGGAAACTAGGAAATAAACAAAATCTTCTAAGTAATATATTCATATATGTCATAAGTTATCTCCTTACTATAATTTGATCTCCTAATGATATATGGTATATCTTAACTGCTAATTATAATGCCAGAAAATATGAAAATTTAAAAAATATTCATATTCTTAGTTCTAAATTCACCATTCTTTAATCCCAGCATCTTCAGGAAATAAAAATGATAAATGTCTTCCATTTCTTTCTCCAAAACATGGAGTTTACTCCAATGTAAGGCAGCACCAAAAAAACTCCCCAAATTAAATAGGAGGAATAATTTTTAAAATGTAATGATTTCAAAATATTGGCTTTATGAATGTGAACGAGATTCAGAAATTCAGGAAAACTGTAAAACTGGGACAGTTATCAGAAAATAACTTTCATTATGGATCAAACTCTTCTTTACTGAAAAAGCCCAATGAAATAATGCTTATAAATTATATATATTTATTGTAATATATTAGTTTGTGAAGAGCCATAAGAAAAATTCTCTTAAAAAGCCAGAATTCAAGGTCATCTGATAGCATTGACTGGAAAAAGGTTGAAGGCCAACAACAGCAGTAATTATTAACTAAGATATTTAATTATTACAAAATAAACTGACAACATAACCACGGTTAAACTTTCACTTCAAATCTACTCCATCAAGGTAAAGTTCGAAGGAATGGGGAGCAGGGCTATCTTGGGCACTGCTTGGATCAGGATGACAACCAGTAACATTTATTTATATAATTAATCATAAACCTATAGATTTAATTAAATATACTTTTTAAAAAGCTCCAAATAATAGATGAAATTGACTGAGCTGAAACAAAAGTCTGATATCTTAGTTCTTACCTTGATGAGTCATGGTAACAGGCTCGTTGCCAGATACATTGTTGTAAATTACCACAGCTGAAGCATTATGTGAAGCTGCTCGCAGAATTTTTTGTTTAAATGTACAATTTCCTCGCTGCAACAGAGCAATCCACTGCTTTGTATTTGGAGGAACTTGAAACCGTGTTCGTGGATCACATCCTAAACGATCTGGAACTAAAAACATAGAATACTGGTTCTAATTTAATTATTCAATTTAAACAAAAGTCATATAAATATACACTGATCAAAATATTTTCTAATTACCAAACCACATCAATTAGCATAATTTCCAAAAGTCAAGGAGAATGGGGGCCTGTCTCACCTCTGGGGGAGAATGTTCCAAAGGTGGGGGAAACAGCAGAGAAGGCTCTCTTGCTGGACCCCCTCAGTTAAAATTCTTTAACAGGCAGAGTCCATAACATACCCTCCTTTCTGCCTGACCAGATATAAAAATAGTTCCACATGTAACCTGGGCCCATAGCAACTAGGGCTTTAAGGTCATAATCAATACTTTGAATTGGATTTGGCAACAAACTGGCATCCAATGCAGGCCTCAAAGCAGAGGTATTACATGCACTGTCCCCGGATGTCCCAGTGGTTGCATGGTTGAATTCTGTACCATCTAAAGCTTCTGGAACTGTTCAAGGCTAGTCTCATGTGCAGCGCATTGCAATAGTCCAAATGGGAGATGACCAGAGTGTGAGTGATAAAACCAAGAGCCTCCCTATCCAGGAAAGGGTATAACCATTGAACCACACAAAGTTGAGCAAAGGTCCTTGTAGCCATGATTGCCACCTGCTCTCTGAGCAAGAGCTGTGAATCCATGGCTTAACTGGGTACGTCTGTTCCCTGAGCATCCCCATAGGCCTTGCATCATGTTTGGCATCCAACTGGGAATGGATCTATAGTAGGTGATTTATCCTCCAGATGCAAGGAAAATTCCTTCCTTGAATACAAATGGCTGTGATTACAAATGCATCCAGAGACAGTTGGAAAGACCTTCCAAAACAGCCACAGAAGCTTGGGAAAGGGGCACGACTGCTTTAATGATTAAAAAGAGGTTCTTTCTACAATAGGATTGAATTGGATGAAAGTTCATGAGAAAACCATAGCTAAATTGAAAAATTGAAAAAAAAAAAAACTTCCCAGAAGACATTGACTTTCATATTGCCAAGAAAACTGCATAAATATGTCTGTGAAATTCACCAGAAAGCAAACTCAGCCTGAAAGTACATATACAGTACACACATCACAATATTTTAACTAGTTCATAAAAATGACAGAATTATTCCAATCTTCCACAACCTTCCAACTTCAGCTGAACTTTTATGTAAAGCATTTCATATCATTAAACCTCTGATCTTGAGTTTGACTTGAATATTAATGAAATACTGCATTATCTTTTATTGAATACAATACTGTTGTTTTTCATGTTAAGACCAATTTTCCAAGCGTAAGATTTTCCTAATTAATGGATTCCATTGAATGTATTATTATAAGGGTTCTTGTTTGCGTTCTTTATTGTGACATTGCTTTAATATCATATTTATAATGCAGTGTTTTGGCTACTTGCTTACTATTATATTAAATCAGCAACAGAGTTTGTTGCTCTACATTTAACGAAACACAAGTTAATATTTTCTTGAAAATATACTTCGTGTTGTGAAGTTAGTAATAAAGGAAATGGAAAAGCGAAAAAATACACTTACCATCACTCATAATGGTTTCAAGGTCATAAACCAGTTTATTAAGTTCAAAAAGACAAGATGAAGGACAGATTGAATGCCATAAAACTAATGCAACACCCATCCACAGCACCTGATATTATACCATGGTATACTCTTGTGATATAAACGGCATAATTTTATTCATTTATGCTATTTGAACTTCTGTTATTTGTGGCCTTAACCAATAAGCATCTTTAGGCTTTATTGCCTGAAATAATCCTTTTCCTCTTATCATCTTACATTTCAAATCCTCAATACTGGAATTAGCAGTCATCTATTCACCGAATAAAAAGAAACCAGAAAGAAAAAGTTAATAGTGACAAAAAAAACCCACATAATATTCCAATATGTGAGGGCTTGGATGAGAGTGGGCTTTGCAATATTTATTTATTTATTTGAATTTCTATGCCGCCCATTCCCGAAGAAGGAATACCTTTCTCTGCTAAGCCTGCCTGTTGGCAACAA
>JANHJO010005750.1:51171-63627 GCA_032468235.1 Pseudoxyrhopus heterurus | reverse complement strand
TGTAAACCGCTTAGAGAGGGTTGCAAGCCCTGATAGGCGGTATATAAATACAGTGCTATTGCTATTGCTATCCTATCCTCTAGGATTATGATACACTATTCCATTTATTTATTAAACACATTTATATGGCCACTGAATTCATACATAGGTGACTCTGGTGGCTCACAGCATTAAACCCCACAACATATAAACTATAAATGTGGTTTTATATCTATCTTTTTACTATTTTATACATGATGTACACCTAGATGTCATCCAAATCTACCTTAGTCAGCTTCAAAATACTTCAGCTTCATTATAATAGATTATTTAATTAAGGATATGTAAAAATGCTTCCTGAACTCTTGGATTCTGGAATGAAGAGACTTCTGCACATACTTTTAATCAAAATCAACAGCTCCAATTTGTAGCACATAGTAACAGAAGGAAAAGCTACAAAAAGAGACTTACCTCCATTGATTGGCAAAGGTGCCAGAAGTAGGCCTTTGACACCTATTTTGGGAGAAGTTTGTCCATAGCGTGCACGTT
This sequence comes from Pseudoxyrhopus heterurus, assembly GCA_032468235.1. Taxonomy (NCBI): domain Eukaryota; kingdom Metazoa; phylum Chordata; class Lepidosauria; order Squamata; genus Pseudoxyrhopus; species Pseudoxyrhopus heterurus. The sequence continues at coordinate 63,099 of JANHJO010005750.1, read as the reverse complement.
CAAGTGTTATCGAAGCAGATGTTGAACGATCAGGATTCAACACAGTGACATTTATGAGAGCTGTATAATATATTAGATTAGAATTATCTGCACTAGCTCGGAGAGGGTAACAGTTAAACAGGACCAAAATGGGCACAGAGGACAAGTAGCTCCAGTAAGGCAAAATCCACTTCAGAATCATTTTCAGCTCTTAAAATTCGCTATTCTATTGTTAAAAATTCTTCTCGACGAGATGCTCGTGTCTATTACGGGCACCTATTCATATCAATCTGCTCCACAATCAAAAGAAGCCAAAAAGTAATCTCTTATATCTCTCCATCCAGTCACCCCACTTCAATACCGTCGGAAAGACTTAAAATGGTGGGAGAGTGAAGAGAAAAAAATTGCCGTTTTTTTTTTAAAAAAGGGAAACAAATCACACCCAATAAGCCCGGAGCTGTTCTAATCTTGATACGGCACAGGTTACGGGCTATGGAGCCAGTTTATTCACGGGCAGACGGGAGAAATATTCGTATCCCGCAGTTTGGAGCCAAGGCCAAGCCGTTTTTTCCTTCGGATGGCCCAAAGGAGCTTCACTCCGGCCTGCCTTGGGTGCCTCTCTTGGGGCTTCCCCCCAAATCGCAGCCCCTTCAAGCCCGGGGCAAAGAAGCGCAGCCGATGGCAACAGTTCCTTGGACAGAGCGTTGTTTTTTCTGGGAAAGCCGGAAGAGGAAAACGGGCGGTGGGAGAGAGAAGCAGGAGAAAAACAAGGAGGGAAGGACGAGGGCCACTAGAATTTAGCGACGTCGTTCTGCTTGAAGCCCCGGTTGTCGTCGTCCCCGCCGCCGGGCTGCTGGGGCTGCTGCAATCAGCGCGCGGGAGGCCGTTGAACGTCGCTCTCTCGGTCGCCCCGGAGGCTTCGCAGCCGGCGGTCAACCTCAGGCTTCTGGCTGGGTCCCGAGGCGGAGCCCTTCCACGCACGTAGCCTCCACAGACCTTTCCCAACGGCAGGCGAGCGTCCGCAACGGAGGAAGGAGCGGGAGCTCCATGAAGCCTCAGCCCACCGCTCCGGACCTTGCCCTTTGTTCGTCCCGTGCGCCCCGAAGTCACAGGCAGCTTATGGCGCACGCGGCCCCACCCACCCACCGACCAAAGCCACCGTCGGCCTCTCCTTTCCTCTCGAACCGACGGCGCTCCTCCGCTCGCCAGCCACTTTCTTATGGCCGAACCGCCAGACGCCGACTGTTCGGTTGGGGTGTCGCGCCCGGTGCGCAGGCGCACTGCACCAACCCGACTCTTCACCTCCCCCTTCGACGAGGAAGTGGGATTGAAGTCACGCCCCCTCCCCCCACCACCCCGAAGGGGAGAGGGGCGTGGGGGCGGGGAGAGGTCCCGAAGGGTCCATGAGGAAGAGGAGGAGGGAGGAGGAAGAAGAGTTGGGAGATGCTGCGCGCGAGCTCCTGTAGAAAGCGAGGTAGCCGTAGCCTACCGGTGTAGACAGGTTGTTACTTTTGGTGGTCCCCGTGATGTTGGTGATGACTGCGGCGGATGGAGGATGCAGTCCAAGAATTTATGGAAATATAGATTACCCTTCTCTCTCTCTGTCTGTCTCTGTCTCTCCCTCCACCCCCCATCGCAGCTAATTCCCTGGCTGGAGTGCAGGTAGTCCTGGACTTATGACCACAATTGATAAGTGATGACACACAGTTGTAAAGTGAAACATTTGTTAAGTGAGTTTTGCCCTATTTTACCACTTTTCTTGCCTCGGTTGTTAAGTGAATCAGTGCAGCTGATAACTTAGTAAGTGTCTATGGAGATCCTCAGTCTTCCGGGTCATGGAGGTTTTTCAAGAGGCAGCTGGACTTTCTGTTTTTCAGCTCTAGGAATCTGAGAATCAGAGCTGAAGAAGCTTCTTGGATGAGAAGCAAAACATCTTCAAAGAAAAACCAGACTTTGTCAGTTACCTCTTGAAAAAGCACCTTTGGGACTGGTTGTTAAGTGAATCTGGCTTCCCCATTGACTTTGCTCCTCAGAAAATCCCAAAAAGTGATCACATGACTGCAACCATCATAAATATGAATCAGTTGCCAAGCATCTGAATTTTGATACGATTATAGGAATGGTGCAAAGGTTGTAACTCTGAAAAATGGTCATGTCACTTTTTTCAGTGCCACTGTAACTTTGAACTGTCACTAAATGAACTGTTATAAGTCGAGAACTACCTGTAATTTCTGGCCTTAGGTGAATCCTTGATCAAACTCGCACAATGCAGTTTCAAACTGATCAGACAGCAGCAATAACTTTTTTAGGAGTTTTAGGCATCACAATTTGCCCCTTGTGATTAATGACCATTTCAATAAACTGTTGGTAGAGAAGATTATTCTTTAGGAATATATTTTTTGATTCTGACTGAGGAGGGGAGGGGTCTCACAGTAGCAAATACTACTTCAACCCTAGGTGTTAATGTCTTTTTTGCTCTTACATTTTTAGTCACTAAGAAAGGCAGAATAAATGCTGGGAAGAGTGGGAAAAGCAGTAAATATTTTTGCACATCGTATGGCTCATACAAATCATTTGCAAATCATGGCTGTTTCTTACATATATTCTACTGTGGTGTTGGTATGTATTTATATTGTATTGATGGATGACACTTGAAGTACTGTATACCTGATTTCAGTGTTCTTTGAAGAACATAAATATTTCCTGAATCCTAGTGGCAAATGGAAGGCTCCAACATTATAAGCAATGATTAATCTTCAGTAGCTTGCTTAAATCTTCCTTTCAGAGAGCTGTTGCAATTGTGATACACTTTATTGCCAGTGTGAGGCAACTAAATGAAAATCATATTGTATTGATTTAATTTTCCCTTAATGAAGGCCACATTTCTCTTCCTTGTGAGGCTTTACAGTGTGACATTTCATAGTAGATATTGACCCTGCACAGCCCACTAAAAATAGGCAGTTTGTGGCTGTCTAAATTCTCAGAAATGATGTTCATGCAAAACACTGTAGAAATATCAGTATAATTCAGGAACCATTTCTGAGCCAGTAGCCAAACATTCTGCTTTCACAGCATATTCTCCTCACAACTTGGGTGACAACCACAATAATTCCACTTTCTAAGCATTTTGTGAAACTTGTCATAATTCCTTTCACTAAAAAGGGGGAAGCAAAATGACATATGTTTCCAAGGAATGTAACTGTTCTACCATAACTAGATTGTAGACAGTTGCTCCATTTTATGGGCACTGTCTGACGCTTTTTAAGACAAATGTGGAGTGCTAGGAAAGTTTGCTGCCTTGAGTTGATTAAATATATAAAAAAGGCAAGATAAAAATACAAATAATAATTCATCATGGCTATTAAAGTCTGTTCATACCTGTATTTCTGGATTCTTTTTTCGTGGGAATCTCAAGTTTGCATTTTCATATGAAAATTAAAACAAACTTGCTAATTTACAAATAAACTTCTCCACTTACGTGAACCTCCTCTGATCATATTGTACTCAATATTGCTTTGTAAAATAAAACATTTTGCCTGGGAGGAGATCTCCCAGTGAGCCATAGCCCTTTATGGTGCCTGAACTATACAACATTTTCCACCAGATTTAAATAAGCCACAGAGCACAAGTCCAGTGATTTTCACATTCATTTCGGAAGAAGCAAGCTTAAAGACACCTCTTTCTTGCTGCTATACTGGATAGAATATCATTAAAATTGAAATGGCAAAAGAACGTTGAAAGGATGCAGTCTAGTTTTTGTTCATAACCGGAAGTTTTTAAATTTAAAATGTATTTAAGTGCATAAAAACTATTTATCACAGTATTGTTTTCAGGGTGTATTCTTTTTAGGATATGTAGGAAACTCTTTTTGTTTCAAAGAACAGATTGGCTCTGGATTAATGGGTTAGTAGCCACATAACATCACTGGGTGGGCAGATATGTAGCCCTTGATGTTCTTGTCTAGACAACAATACAGATATTCACATAGTCTCCTGAAAATATCCTGTCACCAACATCTATGGAAGTGATTTTAAGGCCTAATTTTAGAAGGAAAATTGGGGTTGTCTTGATTCAAAGCCTCCACCATATAACAATCATAGCTTTAAGTACCTTCATTGACATCAATATATGGTATTTTGAAGCAAGAGGCAAATGCTTTAAGAGATGTTGCAGTGTTAAAAGGAGACAATTAGCTCTTCTAAGAGCTTTTCTCTTCTCCAATCTCTGGGGAATTACTGGGCCAAAGGCCTTGAGAGGTGTTCTCCTCCAACAAAGGAGATGCAGATAGTATGACTGAGCATATCCAGATTCTTGAATTTGCTCTACTCAGTAGAAACAGTTGCCTTGAAAATGTGTAATCAAGCTTTAAATCTCCTTCACTGTCATCACATGGACTATATTTTAAATTTTTTTATAGAGTTGGAGAAAAGCTCTTATCTTTGAAATGTTTATTGTTCCCAGACCTGCGAAGGGAAATCCTTGCAATGAATCAGGGATGAATGGAGATCTCCATAGTCTTAAGTTTCCATACCGGCCTGAAACAATGATAGATAACCTGTCATCATGAAAAATGGACATTTAAAGCAATTGAAATATTTATGGATTTATGAAAAATAATTTTCCCTTTTGCATGCCAACATCTTTCACTGCTTTCTCTGGTCCCATTCCTTGACAATTGAATTTGCTATTAGAAGGAATGGTTATTTAGATTGTGATTGGAACTGGGAGGAATGTGTCACCTTATTTTATTATTAAAATTTTTGCCATATAAAAATTTGCAAGATGCTCTAGATGTGGATGAAAGTGTATATGTATGCATAAGTACTATCATAACTATTTCCTTCCAAAAGAATCAAAACCTCAGATTAGTCAGCCAAGCCATCCTTTAGCAAGTTCTGATGAGCAGTTTCAGAATATCAAGCTGCATTTGTACAAACTAAAGCAGTTCCTTTTGATAAACTTTGATTATTCAAAAGTGAATGCTCGTATAGAAAAACAAAAAAAGCTATCATGAGGTGGGGCGCCCATGTTTAAAACCCGAGTTATAAAACTTACTGGATATCTTATGTTATTTCTCAACTCAACTTCAGAAATAAGTGTTATCGTTTGTCATGGAACCACCCCCAGACCCCTCTCCAGATGCGAGTTCAAAGGAGGAGGGGGAGTTTGAGTCTGCAGAGGAAGTGTGGAGCCAAGTATTGGTCAGGAATGGGGCTCAGACAGTGGCCAGGAGGCTTTCACTGGGTCTTCAAACATCGCCTGCAATTGAGCACTGTGTTGGAGCAGGCAAAGCAATGCTAAATCAAAACGTACTTCTCACTAAGACCTAATCCTCAAGCAGCTCTTTTTTTTTTTTTGGAAGACCAGGAGGGTAAGGACATGTAGGTCTTGGGGAAGAGTAGGGGCCACTATCAACAAGGAATACTACTTAGATTATGCTATATCCAGCATTTAAGGGAAGTGACCTGAAGCTGCATTCTGGAGTGGTTGTAGCTTACAGGTAGTTTTCAAGAGCTATTCCAACTTCAATACTTTCTTGTAATTCAACTGTGACCATGGCATGAATGATTGTGAAAGGCCTTCTGACCCAGGAGTGGTCATAACTGGTGCAGAAGATACGAATTGTGCATAGTCCCTCTTGAACACAATTGCCATCTATTACAAACTGGGAGTGTGACCTATCCAGAACTAACAGTGATATATCCCTGACCTTAGATGGTCTCCAAACTGAAATCACTCAGTCATGCTGAGACTTTAAAGCAGTTTATCCCTTTCAGACCCTAACAGCTCCAGGCCATGGGACGGCATCTTCTCTATCTTAACCATATACAGATCAAAATGTAGAACTGAGCATTATCAGCATATTGATAAATCCTGATCTTTGTCAATAAGTGATATCCCTCGGTGGCTCCAGAAGCTCTATGACATTTTATAACAGAGGGCCCTAGGACTCAACCACTCCACTGCCTATTAGAACTATTCTGACAGGAATTGGCAGAGCCATTCTAAACAGCGTTTCTCACTCTAAAATTCCAGAGATCATAGAGAAGGACACCATAACTGATGGTATCAAAGGCAGTTGAGTGGCCAAGGAGGATGAAGAGGATTCCACTCCCTCTATCCTGGTCCAGCTACAAGTCATCAACATGAGGGATCAGTGTGACCGTGATACTGTATCCAGGCCTGAAACTTCTTTCAGAAAGGTCTGGGTAATCTCTTCCACATTCTCTCTCAGCTGTTATGAAAGCTATGAAAGAAAGGTTGGTGACTAGTTGATGGATTCTATGTCGAGTGATGCTTTCATGAATAAAGGACGCACAACTGCTTCTTTGAGGGTTAGTGATACCATTTGCCACCGCTATAAGCCATGTTTCTATAACCTCCCTGGAGGTTTTCACCAACCAAAACCCCCCCAAAATGTTCTGGAGGTAGGGTCACACCTAGAATGTATGATGCTTGGAGGAGGTTTTTTTTTTTTTTTTTGAAGAGTAGAGATGTATTGGTTAAGGCATTAGGCTGGAAATGAGGAGACTGTGAGTTATAGTCCTGTCTGAGACACAAAGTCAGTCTCTTCTTTCAACCTTAGGAAGGAAGAACAGGCAAGCTACTTTTGAAAAATTCTGCCAAGAAAACTGCAGGGGACAGTTGCCAAGAGTCAAAACTGGCTTGACAGAACAATTCTTTTCCTCTGTCGCTGCTGCATTGATGCCAACCACCAATCAGCTGATTGGCACACAGGCAGCAGCAACTCAAGTCCGTACCCACTACTAACTGCTTCGTTATTCAGCAGCACTGCCCTTACCTGGGCCAGACTGCCCTCCTGCTGCCACTTACTGCATCACTGGGCAGAGTTAATGTCTTCAGGGCTAACAGATTCAAACCATCCTAGATACTGATCTCATAGGGTGAGTCTTTCTTCACCTCAGTTTGAGCTACACAGTTAGTGTCTAACCTTGAAGGGACCTAAGCAATATCCACTGAACTAAACTCTTTACAGCCACTCAGTAGATATCCTGGTGCATCCTTCACCAAAAGTTCAAGGTTACTTTAAAGAAAGCTGCCAAATAGCATCTGAAAATGTAAAAAGAGTAGAGAAGTATTGACATTTCACTGCTCTTACCTCGACAGAACAGCTTGAATCTGAGCTCTTACTCATGTTTAGTAAATTTCATTCATTGTCTTCTGCCATTGTCACTCTAGGTCAGGGGTGTCAAACTAGGTCAGGGGTGCCTGCGCGCCTGATCTGGCCCATAGGGTCCTTAGATCTGGCCCACGGTGCCACTACCAGCAAAAACGGAGCTCTGTTTTCACTAGCAGAGGGTTGCAGGAGACCATCGCAGCCAAAAATGGAGATCGGAAGCTCGTTTTCGCTGGCAGAGCACTCGGGCCATCACAGGTGCCCCCGACACGAGTAATGTCAAGCTGGCCATACTCACCCTGGCCCCCGAGGTCAAACACATCCCTGATGTGGCCCTCAATAAAATCAAGTTTGACACCCCTGATCTAGGTGTTCCTTTGCAGCATCTACCAGAACTTATCAGTAAACCAAGGAGCTCCTTTGAACCAGTGAACTAGAAGAAGCTACATTTCTGTCCAAGGCTGTTGCTACTTCCTCATTCCAGCAAGTGCACAAAGACTCAGCATAATTGCTTATTAAATTCTTGGGAAATTCACCAAGAATCTCTGGAAACCCAGAGCAACCACAGAGCACCTGAAAAGGTTCTTTTCAGCTCCAGGTCAGCCAAAGAATGATTTAATCCTAACTAAAATGAATGTTAATGTCTCCAGATTCAGGTCATGTTGCCTCTACTTTGAGGGAAAAATCAAATCTATGCTGCAAGTCTTATGAATTATTGGTGCCGGGAGTGATTGATTTATGCAGTTTAGAGGCACTCAACTCCAAAATGACCCTGGCTTACACTTTTAAAAAAGGAAAAATTAAAAAATCAGAGAAATTATAAGGATACAGAAGGCACATAATTTCTAACAACAACAACAAAAAAATCCTACAGGAGCTCAACCGCCACTCTGCCCCAAGGCTTGGGAGACAGCCAGGTTTTCAGTCATTTTCTGAATGTCATCAGGATAGGAGCTGTCTAAGCCTCTCTGGGGAAATGCTGTTCCAGATGCAGGCACCACAACAAAGAAGCACGTTTCCTAAGTCCTGATAAAGATTAAACAATTTAATCAAAGGTACCTGAAGCACACCCCTTCTGCATGTACACACTTTTCTTTTCGGAAAATCTGCAAGCTAACATTCCATGAACTAGAAGATATATATTTTGTACTGAGAAACATTCAGAAAGTATTCTTAATTTGCAATAATCGTGAATATATATAGCTTGGGTATAGGATGACGGTGAAGGTTCGTTCCCCAAACTTGTGGGTTGGTTTCCGAACATTTCATTACCAAGGCTAGGTAACATCTTCAGCAGAATTTAGGGGATGTCAGTGTCAGGGTTTGTGGGCTATTGTTATTCCTAGGGGTTGGAGGATTCTGGCTGTCGTTTCAGACACTCCTTTTGTGTATGGTAGGGTTAGTTTTTGTGTGGTGGTTGGCTGTGTAGTGTTGTGGTTTGAGTGCTGTGTGTTGGAATATGATGTTTTTTGGATAGCCGTTACAGAGAAAGACACTGAGCAGCTGTTTCTCCTCTGCTTTTCTTAGTGTTGTGGTGCTGCAGTGTGACACTGGCCACATTACCACTCGCCATGCTTGTGAATTCATTGAAGCCTGGCATTCTACAAGTAATTCCATCAACAGACACACTGACCTACAACCAGCCTACAAACCCTTCAAAATCCAAATCAACCGCACAGCCAACCAGAGACAGCACCGATCCTCAACCCACCCATACAACCCCTCCCACCAGCAGTTCACCTCCCAATGACCCTGACCTGATGTAATCTCCTTATCACAAGACCCATCACAAGACTCACTGATGACTCACAAGTGACTCATCACAACACTTGACACACCCACACCTGAAGCCCTTATAAACAGAAGAACACTGACATCCCCTAAAGTCTGCTGAAGATGTTTACCTAGCCTGGTAATGAAACGTTCATAAACCAACCCACAAGCTTGGAGAACGAACCTTCACCCTCAATATTCTTACCCTTCATTTACTTTTTATTGGGAAAATGTGACAATCCTAGATCAGGCCAAATCCAAAAATGCCAGGGAATTTCTAGAAACCTGGCACTCTGACAAATCAGCCATCAACAGACACATAGACATTAATAACATATATAGACTATGCAAAAGAGACAATCAACCAGCCCAAAAGAGAAAAAGACTCCAGCACCTCTCCACCAGTAATCAGCAGATCAGCATAGATCAGGGGTGTGAAACGCATGTCATCAAGGCGGCTCCATGTGACATATTGGGACTTTCCCCTCCTTTGCTAAACCAGCGCGTGACGCATCAGGCCCACAGGCCAGGAGTTTGATAGCCCTGGCATAGATTAACTCCAAGGTCAACTTCAGACCAACAATCAAGTAAGCAATACCCCACTCAAGAAACTGCCAAAGAGCCATTAGTAAATAGCCCAAGCAAAAAATCCCTAAAATCGCCCCCACCCACACAGGCAGGCAAGACACCAGAATATAAACTGACAGCAAACAGCACTCCTTACTAGCATTGATGATGTTACCTAATTTGGGTAATTTTCCTTCTTTAACTCTGCCTGAGCTGCACTTCTCCATTTGGAATTGGTGCATAATTTGGGAGTCCTGCTGGACTCATTGTTCCTGCTGAAAGACAAAGTGGCCCCTATGGCTGGGGAAGCCTTTGCACAGGTTGCTCTTATGTACAGGCGGTCCTCAACTTTCAGTGGTTCATTTAGTGACCGTTCAAAGTTACAATGAAAAATGTGACTTATGACCGTTTTTCAGTTATGATCTTTGCAGCTTCCCCATGACCATGAGATCAAAATTCAGATGCTTGGCCACTGATTCATATTTATGGCCATTGCTGTGTCCTAGGGTTAGGTGATACCTTTTGCAACCTTTTCAGAAGGAAAATCAATTGGAAGGCCAGATTCACTTAATAACTGGGTTACTAACTTATCCACTGCTGTGATTCACTTAACAACCGTGGTAAGGAAGGTCGTAAAATGGGACAAAACTCGACAAATTTCTCACTTGACAGAAATTTTGGGCTCAATTGTGGTCATAAGTCAAGGGTTACCTATACTAATTGTGTCTGTTCTGGATTAAGAGGCTTTGCTTACACTGTCTCATTCCTTAATCACCTCCCATGTGAGTCACTGCAGTGGAGTCTACATGGGGCTGTCTCTGAAGAGAATTTGGAATCTGCACTTACTGTAGTCCAGAATGCAGTAGCAAGGGCAATTTCTGTGAGCTGCAGTGACTCACAGTAGGCTCCCAGGTGTGATTAAAATTGCTGATTATCACCTATATTGTAAATCCTACATAGGGGGACTTGCATCTAACCAACCCATTTGCACAATCACCTACCCTCCAATCCATCAAGTCTAGCAAGTAGGATATGTTTCGGATCCCTTCCATTAAACTACCCTAAATCATCTCTCATGTCCTAGGGAACTGTATCTCCATAAAGATCCAGATAGCCCCAATCCTATTTTTGTAATCCTTTAAAACCTGGCAAGCTTTATTAATGATTTGTTCTTTTTGATATAGATTTTTTTGGTTGTTGTTTTAACATTAGACACCACAGGTTATATCTTGTGGTTTTAATCTTTGTGCATGTCCAGAGTCACCGTTGTGAAATAATAGAAATAATTTAAATAAATAATACATAAAATTACTACTTTTCGGTTGGCCTCCCACATTGGGTTAAGTCAGTTTTTCAACCGTGGTTTAAATCAAAAGTAATCAAACTAATTTGTGGTTTATTAAAACGTAAAGCCAGTTTTTAATTACACTTACCCAGCTAGCAATGCAACGAGCAAATTAAAGTATGTTTAGAACAGGCTATAGCTGAAACTGTCTAGACAGTTTTCAAAAAAGAACAAAACTCTGAATTATATAAAAAAATAAGAAATAAGACAATTACAAAAATTATTTCTCAGCCCGGTTTGTTCAGGCTGTTTCAGGTATTTGAAATTATTTGTGCAAAACTTCCCTCCACCCCCTTTGCTTTTCTTTCACATCTTCGAGTGATTTTCTGTAACAACTAATTTCCTTCACTCCCAATGCAAGAAAGCTACATTTCATGATCCTCTAATTTTTAACCCAGTTAAAACACTAATGTGCTTGCTTTCCTCACTACTACCCATGCACTGGCAGCTTCCTAATTCACATATAAAAGAGAAATGGTACTTCTAGTTGATTTTGGGTGAAATCCTGTATAGTTTTCTAAATGAAGACTTTATTTTTTATTAATAATTTGGAATTGGATTGCCTTGTGAAAACATATTTAGGCAAAGCTGGCTTGCTGCATCTCTGCGAAAGTGTAGATTGAGTTGAATACGTGCTTCAGAACGCATAAATAGATGTCAGAATTCTGGCCAAGGAAAGCTAAAAGTGTAGGATACATTAACTTTTTGGAAGCAGCTTTGCAAGATTGCCCATAAGGACATCATGGCACTACATCTCCAAAATCATTTCATTATTGCAGTTATTCTTGTTTATAACTCTGAAGAATTATTGTTGAAAAAAACACATATGGAAGTAAATACAGAATACTCTTAAGTTGGTCTTTGTGTTCTATTGAAATAAAAGTTTTAGATTGTGGACTGGCGTTTCATAAGAAGAAAGTTCTTTTAATTCAGAGGTCTTGGATAATCTCAAGCCTAATACAGGTAGTCCTTGATTTATGACAATTGAGCCCAAAATTTCTATTGTTAAGTGAGACAGTCTGTCATCTGCACCTCTATAACTGTCTGGCTTGGCTCTGCAACCAAACAAGACAGACACAGACTCCAACGTATAATTAGAACTGCAGAGAAAACAATTGCTACCAAC
>JANHJO010005750.1:0-12884 GCA_032468235.1 Pseudoxyrhopus heterurus | reverse complement strand
CTTCCTTCCTTCCTTCCTTCCTTCCTTCCTTCCTTCCCTCCCTCCTTCCTTCCTTCCACCCTCCCTTCCTTCCATCCATCCATCCATCCATCCATCTTGAATGGCTTGAAACTTTCAAGCTTCTGCACTTCCAGTCATAGCTGTGCAAGTGTTCTGTCCATGAACGTTCCATTCCATGAAACTAACCAGCCGTACCTGAGACTTCTTCAACCAGCTTTTCATCTTTATACCAGTTGATGTTTGGAATGTGCACACCGTCCACCTTGCAGCGCATCTCTATAGAATCACTCACATTCACCAGGATGTTGGACAGGTTCTGTTTCAACCTGGGCATCTCTAAAGCTGAAGCAATGATATTAAGGGAACAACGATGAAATGCAAGAAATGTGAGAATAAAGAACAGGTGCTCTGCACAGGGGGAGCTGAACGCTTTCTTGAAGACAGCATGTTACAAATAGCATAAAAAATAGAAAGTAAACAAATGAACCTTGGCCATGGCAAATCAAAGCAAAGATTGCTCTTAATCCATAAAGCATTGTGTGCCATTTCTACTATACTATGTGATTAAAAAGAGGCCAATTAAAATCTTCAGGTGATTGAGATCTTAATTTACTTTGAAAGCTAGCAGAAATATAACTCTCCTGAACACCATAACAGGCTGGGTTCTTCTAATAATCTGTATAGCATTCTTTTCTAAAAACTGGAATATCTGGCTTCTTCCAATTATCCATGCATCATTCCCCTGGCACTGTTTCAATCTCAATATGCAATTTTTCCTCTCCGTGATTGCTTTTTTGGTGACTGTAGTTTCTGGCCACAACTGGCTTATGTTGTTTCAATCTAGTAGTAACATTATAATTGTTACCGATGCAAGTGGCAGGAAAACAGAACTTGTTTTACAATATTTTCACTTATGTTCTCTTTTCAAATTTGCAGGCAGGAAATCCATGGTTGCTCTTTTTTCATTGTGCATCTACCCAACTGCGTAAATATTAAACATGACACAATATTGTTTCTAAAACTCCATTCTTGCTCAGTTGAAGTAAGCTAAAAGATCAACAACAATGGGTTCAGGAAAATTAAAAAGTCAATGGATTCTACTGCATGCCTAAGTGTCTATTACCCAACTTTTTTAAAAAGCAACATAAAATGACAATTTCTTCTTCCCCCCCTGCAATTACTGCCTTATAGATAACCTGTGGCATGTGCACATACTATACATACAAATGTTGAAATACATGCTACAAATTTCTCTTTCACATATGGATAGCACCCATGAATGATAATACAACATTAGTTTCCTTTATAAACATGGCAAATATTGCACCACTTTCACTGTTGGTAATTTTTTAATATATCTGTTGACTCACATCTTCTAAATGTATATTTTCTAAATGTATATTTTCACCATGTTTTTCTCCTTCAGTTAGGGTTGATAACCAACTTCGAACTGTGATTTTGTGAAGCAAACATTCTGGCTTGTTACTAACATTATCAATGAAGTTATCATGTTTTAACAAAGCAGGTAAATGTGTTGGCATTGTGCTAGTGTTAAAGGAAAACAAATATCTGTTCACAATTCTGCATAAAAACATAAGGACATGGGAACATTTCTTCTTATGAAATAAGATTTGAATAAGAAATTTAATAAGTCTATTACCAAGCAAGTCTCCTCAGAATAATCTGAATCCAAATGATTGCCAGTGCATTTTGGGAAATGGTGTAACTCTGGACATTTAAGATCACATCAATTCACAAAAGCACCAGACCTGCTTTGAAATAATGAGGGAGACATATTCTGTACTTGGATAACGTTTTATTTGTCATTTCAGCCATTACTTTTTTACTCAGCATATCTACTGCTATGAGGATTTCTTTCCATCAAAGAAATCCAATTCCATCTGCCTCAAGTCTCCAAGAATCATCTATGTTCCACAAAGAAGTACCTGGAGAGAGAGAGATCTATAACCCAAAGATTAACTTTTGGTCATTTCAATCCAGAATAAATCTGATTGGTTAGAATTCTTCACAGTGTTGCCCTTGTTTTGCATTAGTCAAACATGCATGTTTCAGTGCATCTTTCAGCACAACAAGGTTTTCCCTCGTAACTTGACTTTCTCAGTGGTCCTTACCATGTACAGAGATATATCTTTTGTGGCAGTGTTTTTCATTGTTTTCTCTGTTTTGCACTTCACATACATAGTCTCCTTCATCTTCTAGAGAGATACTTGGGATGGTGAGTGTCAAAGCAGCATAATTGGAGTTAGGTTTGAAATTCAATTCACCCTGCAGCTTCATTGCATAATGGTGGACATTCTTGCAATCCAGGACTAGAGGGTTGCCTTCTTCATAATTTAATCTTGAGAGATTGAGCCGGTACCATTGCAGGTTTTCGTAGGTATAGTTATCGGCATTGCAACTTAGTCTCAGGTCTTGTCCCTCAATGGGCTCCTCGGAAGGCTCAGACTCAATTTCAAATCCATTTGGTATGGCTGCCAAGAGAGCAAGAAAAGAAAACAAATATTCAATCAGTAAAACAGATGTGGTTTTACGAATGCTAAAATGCCTGTTCCCAATTCTGCTTAATACAACGCTACTGCCCTTATTTACTTTGGGCTACGTGTTTTACAATTGTAGCAAATCATTTAGCATTTTACACATTTATTTTAATACACGACCAATCAAAGATCTCTGAAATTTGGGCCTCAAATATTCTGGTTGCACTGTGGCTTTGCTTTGTACACACACACACACACACACACACACACACACACACAATTGTGAAGTGCTTGGTGCTCTGTGAACTTGGTTGTTTGCTTGCAGACATTTCATTACTCAAGCAGGAAACATCATTAATGCTAGTAACTGTAGAGTTTGCTTCTCGTTTATATACAGTAGCTTGCTCTGCCTGTGTTGATGGAGGTGTGATTTTCTCCTTGATTATTAGGGTATTGTTTTCTGTTTAATTGTATGGTATCAATCCCACCTTATCTGGGTATTAGGGAACAAACCCCACACTCATTAGCACTGATGATTTTTGACAGGTAATTAGATGTTTACAAGCAAACAGCCAAGCTCACAAAACACCAAGGACTCTGCAGTTCAACTCTTAACTATATATATTCTCATCTGTTGGAAAGACAGAATTGAAATAAATGATCCATAAACAACTCTAATCCAGGTAATGATAAAAGAATTACTATGATTATATAGCTACAGCTTCACATTGAAACAATGTCAAGTTCTGTGTTACTAAAGGGAAATCAATTTACAGGCATTATAGTACTGATAAATAGTTCAGATTAAAATCAAGCCCTACTATCTCATTGGCTAAATTCATATAACATGCTTATCTCAAATCCTAATTATCCAAACACAGCGGTTATATTCACGTAATACTCCATGCCCAAATTTCAGTTATGGCTTAACATGATTGCCTGCTCAGTTAACACAATGGCTAGGTTTTCCACCACACTCTGGAACAGAAACCATTAAACCACATTTTAGCTTAGCTTAATAGTTGCGCGAACTGCTGTCTGTCTTACATTTGCTCCATTCATAAACAAAGATGTTTTCTAAAAGTCATGTGGATTCAGTGAGCAAAATTCAAAATCTCAGGTTCTAAAATTGGAAGTATGCAGATTCTATTCAATAGGCAGGGCACCAGGTGGTGCTACTGCACCAGAAACACTTGGGAATGGGCAATGCCAGCTTTTTAAGATAGATAACCTGAATGTGTATGTGTGTTGATAGAAGGGCAAATCTTCTCTTTCTTTGCTCTAAAACATCTCTCAATTTGCTTCTCTATGTCACAGGACTTTCAATGTAATGTCTTAAATATTTTGTCATAGATGTTTTCGTTCAGATAAAGCACATTAAAATACAAACTCAAATTGTGCAAAACTCAAATATACAAATTTTTATAAAGTGAAATTTTCAAAAGTCTAAGTTTTAAAATGAAAATTTAAACAAATTTGGTTCTGATAATGACTTGGACCGCAAACAATAATCATATGTTTTAACGCTCTGTATTGCTTAATTACAAAGGCACAATACCAAACATACTTTGATAAACAATTTCCATTCAGTGGTTTCAAAGAGATTAAAGAGTCTTTAAAATTCTTTAAGTATTATATAACAGGTTGTTTAAGTGAATTCTGTTTTTAAGATACTCACTTGTTACATAAAAGTAGATCAATCGTTCATCACGACCTACTTTGTTGGAGGCTACACACTTATACATGACAGAAACATTGGCTTCTTGGATGATTAAGTTGCTGATGGTCTGGGGAAAAAAGAAGAATATGAACAAATATAGATTTTTTTCAAAGATTTTTTTATCCTGTCTTGATTATTGTTTTTATTTTTTTTTAAAAGTTTTTAATTATTATATTTATATGCCACCCATCTCACTGTTGCAGTGACTCTGGCGGCTTACAGCATAATAAAAAGATAAGAAAGAATACAAAACAATTAAAATGAAGAAAGATTAATAATGGCTAAAAAATCAAAAGGATGTGAAACATGGGGTAGGGATCTCTACCGCATCAGCCACCCTCAACCTAGTACAACCCTATTAGGGCCCCAGGTTAACAAGCAGAACCAGGTCTAAAGGCTCTTTCTGAAGGCCAGGAGTTTATAAAGAACTCAAAGGGGCATTCGTACCTAATACTCCTTCCTTCTCAGATTTTCCTCACAGCAATAACTCTGGGAAGTGAATTGGGCTGAGAGAGCGTGACTGGCCCAAAGTCACTCAGCTGGCGATCATGACTTAAGACGGGGCTAGAGCTCACCATCTCCCACTTTTTAGCCTGATACCTTAACCACTAGATCAAACTGTATTGTAACTCCAAGTTTTTAACTTGGAAAGATATAGGACTTTCACCCGTCCCTACGGATTACTATCCTAGTAGCTCTACTTTCCTGTGGAAAATTGCACAATAAAATCATGTAATGTTCATGCCACTTGTCCACACAATGTGCTGTTTCTTTTATCTCTGCATTCAGTTTCACTGGACGTGTGCTCAGTATGAATATTCTCCAACAATCTGCTGCTGCTGAAATGCTGCTGTTGCACTGAGATATCCTCCTCAATGAAACAGCAAAATCCATTCATGAACCTTTTCCTATTTATGGGGGACTAGCATAGAAAAAGATTTTATGGGGAGAGACATCAGAAAACCACAGTCTTTTCTTCTTAAGGAAAAATTACAGATCAAACACCTTCATCACAGCAGGAGAAAGAACAGATGAAAAGCATGTGATATCTGCTCTTGACTTCTGCAGAATATACAATAGACAGAATGCTAATTTAAATTATAAATGTAATGGTCCAGGCCATATCAACAAAAGGTAGGTTCTGACATATCCAACTACATTAATATTAAGTCGGAAAAATCTCCATTGGAGATTCAGGTGGATAAGCACATTGGACAATATCTTCCAGATACAGAAGTTGTATGAATATCCTAGTGCAGATAGATGCCAGAGTTTAAATAATAAAACAATTGTAATTAGTTAATAAGACAATGGAAGCTCACAATGGATGCATAACCTGGATAGCTGTAGATTATTCTGTACTTCTGAGATAAAACTGTGTTTTACAAATTAGGCAATATATTGTTAACTTCTTCACATTATTAAAGAAATGTGAAAAGTTTTAAGTTCGGTTTTGCTTTCTTTTTCATTATGTCTGTCAACAACCGGAATATAGCAATTAGTGAATCAGAATTCCTGTTCAGCATTTCCAGAAACAACAAAAGGATAGTTCTAGGGAGAAACATTGTACCGGTACTTTATCCTAGCATCATGCAGATATGAAAAAGTCCAGAGAATAGTCAGGAAATTCATGAAATTATTAAACCTAATGAAGTTTTGTTCCAAAAAGCATCTAGAGGAAATATTGCTTGGAATAATTGTTGAGGGGAAATATTATTTTCAGAAGGAAAATAGTTTTATTGAAAATTTTATTGAAATTGAATTTTATTTAATGTATAATAATTGCTTTCCTGTTTTCAGCCTCCTGTGAGCCCTTCAACAACAAAACAAAAATAAATACACTTTCATAAACACAAAAAAGCAAAATTCATATGTTCATTCAATATAGTCCAACATTTTAATATATTTTGATCCTTCCATAAAAGATAATACTGAATATTTAAATTCTCAATAAATCTTTCCTAACTAATTCTGTAATGCATCAAAATTTATTTACTTCAGTAAACATTGGTAAGTATAAGCAAGAATTATTTTAATGGAGAAAACTTTTTAGTATTTTAGTTACATTGTCTAATTCAACAATGGTAATGTCTTAAAGGGGCAGATGCCCATTATTTTATTTTAGTTATTCTTACATTTTAATTAAAAAATTATCCTGCCTTCTCATGCAAAGAATCACCAAAGTCTATCAGTAATAAACCATATTAAAATGAATTACTTTTGAATAATAGCAAAAGAAAATAGTTTTGGAACTCACAAATTTGCCACATTTTTAAAAAATGGGTAGAGAAACATTGAAATTATTATTGCTACAGCCCACTAATTATTAATAATTTGTTAAATTTATATGATTGTCCATCACAAAATACATTGCTCTGGGCAGCTAACATCACTTGAAAGCAGAATAAAAGCAATATAATAAAATTATTTGAAGGATAACCTGTAAGCCAGAAGTTTACTCCCTCTCTTTCCATTCTTCCAAAGAAAAATACCTTCCATTACATCACACTAATAAACATAGAGTATCTTCCTGTATATCACAGTATTAGCAATGTAAAATAATTTCAAAATAAAACAATAAGACTGGAAAATCTGCATGCTGATAAAAGTCTCCTGTTTGTCTGTTCATAACCTTCAATTAGCCAAAAGAGTGTATCATATGGAAAACAAATTTTAAATCAAGGTACTTTAAGTGAACTTACTGAAAGAACGTGTTCCAAATCCAGAAAGGACCCATTACTCCTGTGGAACTGAAATCTGAGGGAACTTCAAACCAATTGCATTCACAAACCTGTGGCCATTGCAGATCTGGTGTGCTGCCATGGTCAGCTATGATCAGGTGATTGTGATTTCTAACCCTGTCAGCATCCCACAAGCAAAGTCAAGTGGGGAAGCTTGGCAGGAAGTCAAAAGTTGATCCTGGTCCTACTGTTTTTCCCCCACCTGTGGTCATTTTGTTTAGGTAAGGAAACAGCTATGAAAGAATGATCTAACAAGTCGTGGGTCATCTTGTTATAACTTAAAAACAACTGCAAATTAATTTTGGCCAATTTGTTACAAACTCTTCTTTCTTTCAATTTGGAAAAAAAACACAAATAAACAAATTCATTAATTAATTCCTAACAAATTAAGAACCCCAAAACAACTTCTCCCACAAAACCGAACACGAATGTTGGAAAACAACTTAGATCCTCAAGCTATTGTTAGAGGTTAAGTGTAAACTTCTCCATTCAATGCCATATAATACTTTTTAGACAGTGCTATGCCTCCAAAGTCCTGATATCTTGCTAAATTACAACTGCATGTATCGGAATTTCAAGATATTTTCAAATCTTTATGCATCTGCTTCTTTTTTCACTTTCTGTTGATACAGGATGGAAATGTAGATTATACAATGTGCCAGATAATCATTTGGGACAAATAAAAAATTGAGAAGAGAAATGTAGCAAATGACTAATCAAAGTAGTATTTCCAAATCCATTTCTTTTATTCTTCAGATAAACTTTGGAAAACTTGGCATAAATCAATTTGAATTTTACTTGGCGTAATTCAAATCGAAGCAGAACAAGAACATGGTTCTTTCCTTCCTATCATCATTTCTCACCTTTTTGAGAGGAATTCCTGACTGTAGCTCTTGAACAGGAAGTAATCATGGAGGGACATATGAAAACAGGAAGTGACTTGAGGAAACTGGAAGCCATTTGTTTGTTCTTTTGCCTGCATCACTATCATGGGCACAGTTTGGTAGCTGACACTGTCACTTAGAATAGGAAACTAGTCACGGGAAGGCATGCATGATCCTGGCACTTTATTATATTTACCAGCATAGTGGAAACATCTTTTAAATGCTATTTTTTTAAGAAGGTAATATATCAAGATAAAAAAACCTCCCTAAAAGAAATTATGGATGACATCCATTGGAGATCCACTGGAATGTCTCACATTCCAAAATAACACCTTGCCAACAAAACCATTTGTTCAAAAATATACTGGATATGATGATGGCAGGCTTACAAATTAAAATCAGTTTTAAGGCTGATGTACATTAAGCTTATGGGTAAGGGTGACATATAGAACAGTGGAGAATAACGGACAGGAGGAATTGAAGAGCTGTTGCCGGTGCTTTTCACTCCTTAAGTAAATTGTCTTAAGAATTCCTCCCCTTCCCAGTGAAGGAGAAACAGAAAATAATTGGCTTTAACACATAAGGCTGGACCACAATGAATTGGGAACCAAAACCATGAATGGGTGGAAGATTTTTCCAATCCATTTAAGAAGCTGAATGGTTCTTCTGATAACTGCTCTTATGCTCTTTCAAACAATTCCAGTATATTTACTGCAAGAAAATGGTTAGTGGCATATTATGATCCAAGCAACTTGCTGATAGACAGTTTTATTAACTACTAGATCAATGCAGACATTTCATGGCTCCATTCATGGAATTGTTTTTCAACAATCAGTCTGATTTGGGAGTGGGAATGAAATTCAATATATATTCCATTGTGAAGTAAATGAATAATGTATCCAGCAAATTTGGATAGAAACTATCTTTATAATCTGCAATTCTAAATAATACAGTCTGCAGTATTTTGGTGTACATCCAGATTTTATATACATATAATAGATTTGCTAGTGTTGTATTTGCCATAGAATTCTACTGTATTATAGCAGGCAGGATACAGGTCAGTGAATATATATATGCTGCAACAGAAAGTTCCCTTTTTAAATCCTTAACATTTCCTTTGCCAATAAGGAGAACTATTGCCCAGATGGTGATAGAGAACCTGCTCTAGTCCTTATGGTTCTCTTCATGGCCTTCAATACTATTGACGTGGTAACTTTCTCAATTAGTTACAGACCTGGACACTGTTTTCTATTCTTCCTCAGTGGCTGGTTCCAGTTGGTAGTGACTTGTCAGCCTTTCAAGGTAGACCAAACCAGGAAACCACAGTTATGAATACTAATACTACTTTTATTATAAGCCACTTTTCTTTTAGTGACATAAACAACATGCCTATTTTTCTTTCTTTCATTTCTTTCGTTTGTTCATGATCGTTTATTCTTTTTCTATTCCACTGTTCAATATTCCATATGCCATTGTCATCCCCAGAAATGCCCCCCCCCCAAATATTGAACTTCATACCCTCATGCCTTTGAAGCTTTCAGATTTACCAACCTTAGTTGTATAGGGTATCTAATACACTTTGCGAGTAAACATGTGGTTATTCTATCCACCAACTATGAGGTCCATGAATATCACTGATATATGCTTAGATGGATAAAATATAACATGTTTAAATTCTGTCTTCCTTATCTTCTTTAGTTGCCTCACAGAAAAATAATATTTTGGAAGTGGTACTTTAAAAGACCTGGATTTGGGAACCGTTTTACCAGAGAAATCTATCCTCAATGCCTTTTTTAAAAAAATTAATGCACAGAGGTATGGAAAGAGCAACAGAAAACTGGCAACTGAAGAAGAAAAATATTTTATTTTATGAGGATAAGCTGGAAGGAGTGACAAATTTAATGAGGTAATTGGAATTAGGATGGATCTTTACCAGTTTGATATATGTAATTGAAATAATGTTTTAATGTAGCTTTGTAGTTGTAAAGTGAGTCTGAAAATGGTTTTTTCTTTAGGTTAATTCTTAAAGCTTGCAAAAATATTGAAAGTATATTTGAAAGTATCTATGTTAAGAGGAAATTAAAAAAGATGATTAAAATTTATTGATTTTATAAATATTCTTAAAGAAAAATTTAGTTTTAAAATGGATGTAAAGAAAGCTTTTTCCCTTTAAAGAATCTGAACGAGTATAGTGAATTTTGCTAATAGCAATAAGAACAGCATTTTGATTTACATATTAATCCATAGAGCTTTACAGCCCTTTCTGAGTAGTTTACAATTTTATCAACCTTGGAAGGATGGAAGGTTGAGTCAACCTTCAGCCAGTCAGGATTGAACTCCTAGCACTGGGCAGAGTTAGCCTGCAATACTGCATTTTAATCACTGCATCACCATGGCTAATATAAATGATGATAGTTTATAAAGATTAATAAGTGCAAGTAGAATATACAGTATATTACTTTCCACAGCAAGCAAAAAAAGTAAAGTTGGTTAAACTGATAGTTTCATTCGAAGAAATTAATACTGTATCTAATTTTATTTTTATTTAGAAACCACTTCTGGATTTTGGGCTTGTGATGGAAAAATAAAACTTTGATTTTGGTTTTGCTGATTAAATAGGTTTGTTGTTGTAGAAATAGCTAGTATATAATATTGCATAAAAATAAAAAGTTAAGTTGTAATTTTATTATGTTCTATTGTGCTAAAGAAAATCAAAAGTCAATGCCTTTTTTTCCTCCCTTCTACCCCACATTTTCTCTTTTTCCCGTTTCCCTTCCCTTAGTTTCCATTGTTTTTATTTTCCTTTGTATTTTATATTTTGATAAAGTAATACAATTTTGATACAAAAAAATATTGGGAAAGTGGCATTTTAAGAGACCTAGATTTGGGAACCATTTTGCCAGAAAAAATCTATCCTCAATACCTTTTTTTTAATTAAGGCACAGAGGTGTGTAAAGAGTAACAGAAAACTGGCAACTGAAGAATTTAACTAAAGAGTAGGTACTATTTTTCTGGCTCAACTCAGAAGAGATAAGCAGAACTTGTGTGTAACATAAGGCAGTGCCAATTTCAGTAACCCTGATACTAGGTAATACCAATACTAGATAATTAAATAGCAATACAGATTTTAAAGGGATTAAAAGACAAAGTCATCCTCCATCTGAGTCTAACAGACAAAACTAACAGCCAAACTTGCTCGTGGAGTCCTGATAAATGGCATTATTTAATTGAAGGAACTGGGAATGCATCAACCCTGCCAGATCAAATTGGCCAAGCAGATACTATGGGAAACAGGCAGTCCCTCAGTAAGCTATGCCATGTAAGGCTTCTTGTAATGATCAGCACCTTGAATTGAACCAGGAAACAAATTGACAACCAAGGCAGGTCATGAAGCAAAGGTATTACATGGGCATACTGAACTGTACCGATCACTGTCTGTGACACCATATTCTGGACCAATTGAATCTCCTAGATGGTTTTCAATGGTAAGCCTATGTAGAATGTGCTACAATAATCAAACCATGAGGTGACCAGGCCATGAGTGATCTTCTAAAGCAGGGGTGTCAAACTCGCGGCTCACAAGCCGGATGCATCACACGCTGGCCACCCCCACCCCCGCTTTAGCGAAGGGAAAAAGTTGCTATATGTTATGTGACGACGTGGGTTTGACACCTCTGTTCTAATGGATCCCTCAGTCTAGGAAAGGCTCAATTAGTGCACCAGATGAAACTGTACAAAGGCCTTCATGGGCACAGTTGCTACTACTTGCTAATTGAGGAGCTGTGAGTTAGAGAAAACCCCAGATTGTGCACCACTCTTAAATGAAGAACTGAAACTCTATTCAAGTTCAGAGATGGAATGTTCCCAGATTTGAGTAGCCCAAACACACACCCATTTGGTCTTCACTGGATTGAGATGGATATGGTTCCTCACATCCAAACCAGCAAAGGCTTTAGGAAGTCAATTTTCTCACTGCTGAAAGATATAATTGGGTAGCATCAGCCTTATTATTTCATATTTATCTTTTATTTCTTTGTAAATCTTTAATTAAAATTATATACAGTACTATCTCATTATAATTTAATTTCTGTCAGTTTGGAGGGATTTCATCTGTGTATCAGCATATTTGGCATATACAGACAAAATATTCTAGTACTTTCTCATGTTTCTTAATTTCAGTAAACACTTTATAAGACCTAGTCTTATAAATTGCTTTCTATTTATCCCAGTTACAGAGTTAATTATGGATATGCTATTAATTGCATGGCATGCATTGTTTATCTGTAAACACTAAGCAGATAAAAACCTTCAACCAGCCATATTAAAGTAACACCTCAATAATGCTAAAGGGATGTAATATGAAAGCATCCTTGTGGAAAATCCTTTTGGGAAAGAAAGGTAGGTTGATTCTCAAGACTTCAAGAACATGTGGGATAGTTCAGGAAATATACAAAGCATGGATAGGTGTAACTGTATGTTGGTCTGATCAAATCCAAATCTTGAACACATTCTTTTTTATGACTGTATTCACTAGTACACTATGAAACCAATTTCATCATGAGATTTTCAATAATTTCATGACAAATATTCTTTTTCCATTAATTGATAAGTTTATTCAGTCAAAAGACTGAATAATTTTAGTTTTTCAAAACAAACTTGATCAATTCATTTCTCCTTTCCCAATTCTTCTCCTTCAACTTTGCTTTGGGTGTTGCATTAGTCTGTTGAAAGACTTGTTGAATGAACCGTATATCAAAAACTGATAATATAGGAAAGCCAATACAGTTTGAATTTATGTTAAAAAACCAGTTAATACTCCATTTCATAAGTTTGAAGTGTTTCTCTTTCCAATGGAGAAAGAAAACAGGGAAATGGCCTCACCTTGTTCCTTCCTTCCACAAACTCTGTCCAGGTGTCAATGCTTTCAATGGGGTTCACAGCATCCATCTGTGACACATCCTTCCAGTCCTTACACTCAGGCATCCGGTCCCTCTGATGGCGTTGTATAGCCCTTGGTCTTCTTCAGTTTACAGTTTATGTA
>JANHJO010005749.1:173977-187235 GCA_032468235.1 Pseudoxyrhopus heterurus | reverse complement strand
CCTCCAGTCATGTTAGCTCAGGAATTCTGGGAGTTGAAGTCCACAAGTCTTAAACTTGCCAAGTCTGAAGACCCTTGACTTAGAGACAAGAAATTACAATCCCAATTACTGTTGTTAAGTGAAGACTACCTGTGATGTTAATGGATATAATTTAAAAAAACAACTGTGTTTTGTAAATTGGAAGATACTGGAAGGCTACACTCTGAATGAGTTCATCATGCTAATCTTGTCATTTGACATGCCTGGAATCTAAAATCTCTACTGGAATGACATTACTAATAAAAGTATTTTTATCTCCAAAATGCTTATACTGAATTCATCAAAAACATACCTGCTGCGGTGTTCATAATTGCCTTTACATCGGAATTTGTGAGCTGGAAACACAGTAAAAATACCTTCTTCTGAACTAAAGTACTGCCATTTGATTCCAGGATTTGATTTCAAATTGTCGGCAAGGACTATTAAAAATATAATAAAACAGAAAAGGAAATTAACCATATTATAAGGAGAGGAAAAAATATCTTAAATGTTATTTGATTAAAAATTTTCTTATTATAGCACCAGGCTGTCTGAAATGATACAACCTCTAGATAACTTTCATAAGGAATGTACAGTATGTGAAAGCCCAACTGCCATTAACCATAAGCCTATTTTATTTTCATGTGTTTAATAATATTTTCATGTGTGGACTTCCGGGTATGACATCACGGCGAACAGAGCAGGGAAAGGAGCGCTCTCCTTCTCTAGCGACTTTTCCCCACATCGGGTGGATTGTTTTGGCTGTTGCTGGCCCCGAAGAGGCTAGCAAAGAAGAGGGGAAATCCAGGCGACTGCAGGAAGAAGTGTAATCTTCTTGTGGAAGCGGAGGAAACCCCACCCCGTGGTGCCGGTGCTGGGAGAGGACGCCTGTCATGGCCGTCCCAGAGCCGTGATTGTCGCGCGAATAGGGGAAGCAATTATCTTCACAGTACAGTGCATTGAGAGAAGGAAAACCTAATCTTGGAGGGGAATAAGGTACCCCTGAGAAGTGTGGTATTGGTGACATGGAGGGGAAGGAAAAAGAGAACAAGATGGACAATGAATTTGGATATCCTAAAAGAGGAGAGATTTGTACAATTAATTGAGAAGGAGATGAAATTCTTCTTCAAAGAAAATAAAAAAGAGGATACCTCAATGCAAAATACTTGGGATACTGCCAAAGTGTATATGAGAGGGTTAATTATTAAATATGTAGTGAGTAGAAATAAAGAAAAGATACAGAGATGGAAGATATTAGTAGAAAAAGTGGATAGATTAGAGAGAGTCCTGCAGGGAAGTCCAGGAAGTAGGAAAATAAAAGAGGAAAGAGAATTAACAAGACATAAACTGAACTTACTAGACCAAGAAGAATTAGCACACAAGATTAAAATGGCAAAACAGAACTATTTTGAATATGCGAATAAACCAGGGCGATGGCTATCTTTTAGGTTGAAAAAAGAGAAAGAAAAAAGAAGGATAGATCAACTTATGGATGAAAATGGTATTCTCAGTGGTAAGAGTGAGGAAAAGAAGAAGATAGCACAGGAATTCTTTAGGAAACTGTACAAACAAGAAGAGGTCTCAGATGATGAAATTAGAAACTATTTAGAGAGGGCGGGCTTACCTACGGTATCAAAAGCTGTAAGAGAGAGATTAAATGAAGAAATTACTGAAAGGGAGATAGAAGAAGCAATCTAAAGCAAAAAAACATTAAAATCTCAGGAACAGATGGATTACCTGCAGAGTTGTATAATGTGATGATACATACGCTGGGAAAACAGATGAAGGAGATATTTAATGAGGCCTTAACAGAAGCTAAATTGCCAAATTCATGGGCAGAAATGTATATTACCCTAATACCTAAAGAAAATGCAGACTCCCAACAAATTAAATTTTTTAGACCAATATCATTGTTAAATGTCGATTATAAAATTTTTGTATCAATACTTGCGGAGAGGCTGAAAAGTTTTTTGAATGATTTTATCCATTCGGATCAGAATGGTTTCTTACCGAAAAGGCAACTGAAGGACAACTTAAAAATAATAATAAATGTT
This sequence comes from Pseudoxyrhopus heterurus, assembly GCA_032468235.1. NCBI lineage: Eukaryota > Metazoa > Chordata > Lepidosauria > Squamata > Pseudoxyrhopus > Pseudoxyrhopus heterurus. The sequence goes on along the minus strand of JANHJO010005749.1, from coordinate 185,163 downwards.
TTGGAATATTATGAAGTCCATTCTGAAAAACAATTAGCGTTAATGTTTCTCTCACAAAAGGCCTTTAATAATGTAAATTGGAAATTTATGATTCAACAATTGGAATATATGGATTTTGGGGGGAAAATAATAGGAGCCAGTCAGGCAATATACTCAAAGCAATTGGCAAAAATTTTAATAAATGGAGAAGAAACAGAGAAATTTGCAATAAAGAAGGACACAAGACAAGGATGTCTGCTATCCCCACTGTTATTCATTCTTACACTGGAAACCCTACTTAGACAGATTTGACAAGACCCAGAAATAAAAGGGTTAAAAATTAAGAAAGAGCATTATAAAACACAGGCCTTTGCGAATGATATGGTTTTTATTATGGAGGAGCCAGTAGATACAGGCCTGAAATTATTGGCAAAAATAGAAGAGTTTGGCAAGGTGGCAGGATTGAAGATAAACAAAGATAAAACTAAAATATTGACAAAAAATATGTTAGGCAAGCAAAAAAAGACTTGGTGGAAAAAACGGAAATACAGATAACTAAAAAAAATAAAATATCTGGGGATTTGGCTAACAGAAAGATGCTCAATGATCAAAGGAGAAAATTACACTAGATTGACAGCTCAAATAAAAGTAGATTTAGAAAAATGGAATAACCTGCAATTGTCACTGATGGGAAGAATTGCAGCGATAAAAATGAATATCCTGCCAAACTGGTCACCAAATTTGTATGGCAAGGAAAGAAACCCAGGGTCAAACTAAAGATGCTGCAGGAAGCCAAAGAAAGAGGAGGTTTTGGACTCCCGGAGTGGGAACTTTACCACCAGGCAGCTATGATTACATGGTTAAGAGAATGGATAATACTCAGAAAGAAAAGGTTACTGACAATCGAAGGTCATGATTTGCAACAAGGATGGCACGCCTTTATGTGGCGGGACAAGAGAAACCCCTCTAAATATTTTCAGAGGCATTATCTTAGGAAGGTGTTATTAGGGACGTGGGAAAAAGTGAGACAAAAATATTATATAAAAGTTCCTTGCTGGCTATCTACCTTGGAGGCATTGGTATACCCAAATGTTTTAGATTTAGATAAAAAACCATCTTATAAGGAGGTGCTAGATGAACAAGGAGAACTCAAATTGATCCAGGAGTTGAAAAATCAAGGGGTAGAGCTGGACTGGTGGTTATACGCTCAAATAAATATGAGATATAAGAAAGACTGGGAATTATATGGAATTTATAAAGGCCCATAGGAATCAGATAAAATAATACTGGATGGAGGAGAAAATTTTTAACGAAAAGCTATAAATTCTTACTAAGTTTAAAAATGGAAGAAGAAATAGTTAAGGATTGTATGATTGCCTGGGTCAGAAATTTTGCACACACAATTGAGTTGGACACATGGCAGGAAATTTGGGATAAAAATATTAAATTAACGATGGCAGCAACGTATAAGGAAAACATGTATAAGATGTTCTATAGGTGGCATTTGCCGCCGGCAAGATTAGCAAAGATGTTTCCAAAATTAGCTCCAAATTGCTGGAAATGTAATTTTATACAAGGCACCTATTATCATCTCTGGTGGACCTGTCCTCAGGCAAGGAAGTATTGGCACAGAGTCAGAAGGTGGTTATATGAAATAATAGGTCAACAATTAGATCTAAAACCTAAAACTTTTCTTTTAGGAATTATACCGGGGAAAATAAATAAAAATGTATTGTACTTAATTTTACATATAATGACAGCAGCTAGACTAGCGTTCACGCAAGAGTGGAAGGAAGGGAATATACCATCAAAAGACAAAGATTAAAAAAAATAATGGAATGTGCTGAATCAAATTAATGAAGTTATTAAAAAAATAAAGGGGATTCAGATTACTATGAATGTTGGAATATGTGGTACTTATGGTTGGAAAAGAGAAAAAAGGACTAGGAAGGGTTGCAAATAAAGAAAGAAATGTACATTGTAAAGATAACATTATGGCTAGAAGACTTAGTATAGATGTTAAGTTTGGAATATATGTATAAGAAAATATGGAAGTGATATTATTTGTATATGGATGTTGGAATTTTTAGAATCTCATTCACTGTTATTGTTTAAATATGATATGTAATATAAATGTACTGAAAAAAAAGAAGCACTGGATGAGGGTTCGGGTTGGTCTTGCGGGAGTGCTGGTGGATGTAACTGAGGCCAATCACCTCCAGGCTGATTGGCTCTTTGTCTTTTGCATTCTTGCCTCAACATCGCTCCTCAACCTGGAGGCTTGCAGCTCCACATCCAGTTCTGTGGCAGCCTGGTACCATTCTTGCAGCCAATCAGGGAGGCCTCAGTATGCGCAAGCCTGTCATAGGCCTCTGTTGAGGCTCTCTTTGAAGTGGTAGATGAGCATCCATTCTGGCCAGTGCCACAGCCTCCCCATGACCCTCCAGGATTCTTGAATGTATTCCTTCATTGGTTGTCCCATCTGCCTTAACACCCATATCTCACCCTCCACCTGTTGGGTTTTCGCCTCATCTTTGAATCTCGCCCTCAGCTCCCCCAAGAATCTTCCAGCCTCCCTCAGCTCAGGGGCATCCTCACTGTGTATGATAGCCACCCATTCTGCCTACCCCTTGATCTTGGCAGTTATCATGCTCATCATCGATCTCTGGAATGGGTAGGCCTGGTGGTAGCAGTCTAGGTGAGCCAGAGCATTGTCAAGGAAGATTGCCAGATGGTCAGGGTTCCCATGTGATGGCCAGGGGAGGAGGCTCCATGTAGTGGGATGGCAACAGCCAATATCCTGGGTACCACCCAGGCCATGGGGGAAGGAAAAAAAGCCTGATTCCACCGGAGCCATGGGGAAGGGGTTGTGGTGGCTGCCAGGCTGGGCTGACCACTCCTGGTGGCTGCTGGGGCCCCTGGCTGGGTCTAGGACTCACCCTCATTGCTGCCACTGGTGAGGATCAAGGTTTCTCCCTCAGTCATGGCTCCCTGTTGTGCTGGTGTCAGCATTCCAACTAAATTCTCCATCACAAATCAGCACTGAGAAACAAAGTCCATCTGAGTAAGAATTTATTAGAGAAGTCATATTGGCACATCTGGGAAAACCCAAATCTGAAATCACTGAGGTAACACCTCAGGTACTGTTTCACCATCGCGTTGCTCTATTCCATGGTCCCATTCGTGCTTGGATGAAAAGCCAAACTCAATCCTTGCAAGGACCACACAGACCATAGGAACTCCCTCCAGAACATAGCGGTGAACTGCACTCCTTGATCTGAGATGATTTGCCGTGGCACTCCATGTAGCCTGTATAGCCTCCATCGCTATTTCCTCCCAGGGATGGCTGGGATCAGCTACAGGTTGGAGCAGACCTGACAGTTTTCCAGGTCATATTTTCATCACCGCACAAGTGGAGCAGCTTTTGACATAATCTTCTACATCGGCTTTCGTCTTTGGCCACCAGAATTGAAGCCACGTCAAATGGAGGGTTTTAGGAACCTAAAGTGTCCAGCCAACCTCGAGTTGTGGCAGCGTCTTAGCATTTTCAGTCTTAGGCTAGCAGGGACGTACAATTTGGGACCCTTCCAGGCTAAACCATCCCGCATCATTAGGAGATTAGGATTGTCATTCAACCATTGGTCTGCAGGGATAGCCGCCTTCAACTCTGTTGAGATTGGATTGGTTGTGGATTCTCCCTGGCTCCTAGCTTGGCTTTGGGTAGTGACTTGCACTGCTGATTGCGCTTGAGGCACCACCACATGTATCACTTCCTCTCATTTACTGTTAAACTGAGGTTTTCTTGATAATGTGTCAGCTAATTTGTTCTTTTCACCTGGGATATGCTTCAGTTCAAAATTGAAACATTTGAAATACTGTGCCCAGGGGATTTGTTTTGGGGACAGTTTTCGAGGAGTTTTTAGTGCCTCTAAGTTCTTGTGGTCAGTCCAGACTTCAAAAGGCTCCTTCCCCTCTTCCAAAAAGTGTTTCCATGAGAGGAGGGCCCAATGAAATGCGAAAGCCTCCTTCTCCCATATGGCCCAATGCCTTTCTACGTCCGTCAATTTTTTGGACACATAGGCACAAGGTTGTAGTTGACCCATTGAATTCCTCTGTAGAAGTACAGCAGTGATGGTGACATCACTGGCGTTCGCCTGCACTACAAAGTGCTTGTTTGGATTGGGCAATACGATTGGCTCTTTAGAGAAAAGTCCTTTCAGTTCCTTGAACGCCCGCTGGAATTCAAGGGTCCAGTTCAGCGGCTGGTTGAGTTTCAGTTTGGGGTCAGCCCCTTTTGTTTTCAATAATTCAGTTAATGGCAATGCTATTTCAGCGAATGTGGGTATAAATTGATGGTAAAAGTTTGTGAACCCCAAGAAACTTTGCAGTTGTTTTCGGGTGCGAGGGGGTTGCCAGTCAAGCACTGTCTTGGTTTTGGATGGGTCCATTTCAAGCTCTTCATTGGATACTCGGTAGCCTAGATAGTCCAGTGAGTTTTCATGGAATTCACATTTTGATAGTTTGACATAAAGTTTGGCATCAAGGAGTTTTTTCAACACTTGCCACACCAGTTTTACATGCTCTTCCATGGTCTCAGTGAAGATGAGAATGTCATCTAAGTAAACTAGGACCCCTTTATAGAGATGCTCATGTAGTACCTTATTTATCAGTTGCATAAACACCACAGGGGCTCCCTGAAGTCCAAAAGGCATCACTTTGAACTGAAAACTGCCAAGCAGGCAATTGAACACAGTTTTCCATTCATTGCCCTCTCTTATTCAGACTTGATAGTATGCTTCTTGCAGATCTAGTTTGGTAAATATCTTGTCTTTTGCCAAATGGTTTACTAGGCCTTTCATTAGAGGGAGGGGTAGGGATTCTGTACATAGACTGTGTTTATCCCATAAAAATCAACACAAAGTCTCCCCCCCCCCATCTTTCTTTTCTTTGAACAATACCAGGGCAGCAACTCATGAATTCTCTAGTTGGCTAAATTGGAGTCTATTTGCTCAGTCCATCCATCTCCCTTGGGGACATTGAGTACATCTTTGGTTTAGGTAGTTTTGCCCTGGGGATAAATTCAATGGCGCAGTCTGTGGGTCAGTGAGGAGTATGCTGCATTCCTCCTCACTGAACACCTCTGCCAAATCTTGATACTCTTTCACTATGTGTGGGCAACCTGGGGATACCTCTTTTGTGGAAGCCACTTTCTCTCTTTGGTTGTTGCTCCTGGGTCCTAAAGGCCATTTGCTTTTGGAATGAAGGGGATGGTGGTTCAGTCCTATTCCTATCCTTATTTTATGGTAGTCATCTTCCCAAGTGATGGTAGGAGCCCACTTGTCTAGCCAAGCCAACCCAAGAATGAGCAACTCTGTCATTTTTGGGACAACCACAAATTGTATCATCTCCCAATGTCGTCCTATCTCCAGCCTTACAGATTCAGTGACTTAAGCCATGGACTCCACCCAATCAGGGAACCATCTACTTGTTCAAAACGGATAGGACAGCTCGGGGCTGTGGTTTTTATTCCTAGCTTCTGAACTGTCTGGGGGCTGATTAGACATTGGATGCAGCCTGTGTCTATTATGGCTTCAAGCTCCCCCTGGGTTCTGGTGCCTGGTACCTTTATGCAAGTCTTTATGGAGAAAGGGCAGGGGGTGTTGTGTTCCACACCAGTAATCCATGCTTTGCAGCCCGTTCTTAAAGCAACAATGTCATTTATTGTCAAACAAAAAAGGAAAAGTTCTTCTTGTTATAAATTAGTTCTTCAAGCTTGCCAAAATGCTCTGGCAAGCTTCCACGATATTCCTGGCAAACTGCCAACTAATTCAGATAACAAGTACTCATACCCTTAATAGTCCAAAACCAGAAATGCACATTTTAACAGGAATGCAGAGACGATGTCTTCAAACCAGGACAATACATGACACTTGATACTCAAACAATGATACTTGATACTAGGACAAACCACGATACTTGATAATCCATCCAATGAGTTGTTCTCTACAAAGGTCCTTTTCCAATGACACCCCTTTTAAATCCTATGGATTGTGGCCAATCACCGGTCAGCTTTGGCCCAGCCTCTTCTCTTCTTTTGCTGTTGCCTGCTAATTAGTCTGCATATTCTCGTGCTAATCAAGGCCTCTTCTCCACTGCTATCAGAAGCCAAGCGCCCCTGATAGCTAGTGGATGGGCCAGCCACAGGCACAGTCTCATCTGCCAGTTCCTCCCTGACATCCAACTCTGGTTCCAGGTCTCCCTCTGAGTTGGAATCGGCTGCCAGATCTGCAGCATGCCAGTGAGCCGCAACAGATGGCTCCACTTACCATCGGGTCTTCATCGCCACTCTCTTTGGAGTTTCATCCCCATCAAGTGGGAGAGGGGGAACTTCCATGGCCTGCGCTTTGAACTCCCCTTTCTCAGGCAGTTTATGGGGAGTTTGTTTCAAATTGGGTGTGGTCAGTGTCCTTGCTTGAGGGACAGGTGCTTGCACAAGGCATTCAAAAGCTCTGTGACTGATTTGGCCGCATCGATAGCATTTTATGGTTGGGCCGGTGGATGGCTTAGGCTCAGCTGGGGGTTCATGGTCAGACGTCTGCCCAACTGGCATTTGGGTGCTTTCTCTTGAATAGCCCTATGGTGGGGGTTGATATCTAAGTCCATTGCCACCGCCACCTGGTACCAATCTTGGATTTGGTCAGGCACACCTCTGATTGGACATGACTTCCTCAGCTCCAGATCTAATGCTTCCTTGAAGTAATCGACAAAGAGCCTTTTGGGCCAAACTCACAGTCTTCCAGCTACTCTTCTAAACTCCCACACCAGCTCTTTAGGTCAAAGACTGCATTGTTTTAGTCCTTTAATTTCAGCCTCTTCCTGGTTCGCTGGGTCTTCAAAACGTGCCCTCAAGGATCACACAAACTCATCCACATCTCCCAACTCAGGGGCTCCTTCATCATGGAGTTGGGCGATCCACTCAGCTACTTCCCTTCTTTCATGTTATCCAAAATGACTGTAATCAGGTCCTGGTCTGATTGGTATTGTACCCCTTAACAATCAATGTAAGCCCAAATCTGGTTGAGGAAATAAGCCAGTTTGCCTGGGGTGCCATCAAAAGTGACCGGGAATTGTGGTGGAGCAGTGGCTGGAGGGGGTGCTGCTCCAGCTGGGGGAATTGGCTGCAGCACTGGAGCTGGCATCCACTGGTATTGGATCCACCCATTTATCCCCTTTCCTGATTTGGACCCAATAATATGCTTTTCACTAGTCACCAAATTTTCCCTTTGACCAGGGAGGCTAGAATGTCCTTCACAAAGGGTAGTAGATAGACATTTTCCATGCAAATAGCATTTATCCTATGATAGTCCATGCATAGACCTAGGGTTCCGTCTCTTTTTTTTCCCTGAAAAGCACCAGGGAGGCCACCTGGAGCCTGACTGGCTGTATCAACCCTCGTTTTAAGTTCTTGTCTATGAATGACCAGAGCTCCTCAAGCTTTCTCAGGGTAATTGAGTACAGCTTGAGTTTGGGAAGCTTAGCCCCCAGTGGGATCTCTATGGAACAGTCAGTGGGGCAATATTGGGGGAGCATGTCAAAAACTCTCATATCTCATAGGTCCCATTATTCCTTGAGTACTCAGTGTTCCCCCTCTTGGTGTTCTCGCATGGCTGTCCCCGTCTCTCTCTTTACTCTCCCTCCCAGGGGTGCCACAGCCCCTGCTTGGGATCAGCCTTGGGCACCTTCCACTATAATAGCCTCCTCCTCCAATTCACACATGAGTTCCATTTCAATAGTCATGCCACTCCTAGTACTAATGGCCACTCCATTCCTGGTGCTACGATGAAACTCAGGGTTTCTGTGTGGGCCCCCATCCTCATCTTTATGGGTTCAGTGATGAACGTTGTGAGGGCCCCCCTGCTACTGACCAATACATCTGGCAAAATGCCACCAGCACTTTGCATTCTCTGAGTCGTAGGCCCAGTTTCTTGACTAATGCAGGGTTGACCAACCATCTGGTGCAACCTGAGTCCAAAAGGGTGACCAGGTTTCCCTTAAAGGAGTGTACTATCAGTTCAATGGAGATGGTCATCAGGATCATAGGGTGACTTATGAAGGGGTCATTATCTGTGTCTGTCTCACTCCCCAGTAGCTCTCCAGTCAGATTAGTCAAAGTTCTTGCACCATTGAGTGATGGGATGAACTCAGTGATATCCATTCCCTCCAGGGCCATTTCCCTGATCCTTGGTGCTGGCTTTGCCACTTTCTTGGTGAGCTCTGAAATTGCTTTCTGGGCTGGATGTGCAAACCAGCATTTGGTGGCTCAGTGCCCTTCCTTTCCACACTTAAAACAGCCAGTGGAGTGTTGGCGCGGGCTCTGCTCATGGGCTGGTGGCTTTGGGGCTTCTTTTTTTGAGAGACCTCCACTAGCCATGATTGGGTCAGTTTTGAGAGCGGGCCAGGTTGAACTTGACTTCTTCAGCCAGGACATACCAGCCATGGACAATGAGAGAGGGTGCCTCTGCAGATGCAGGTATTGTAGACACCATCATTTAGCCCATCTTGGAAGCATTCTATTAGCATGTCTTGTGGTCAGTCAGTCAGCCTAAAGGTCAGGTCGTGAAACTCTTGGGTGTAAGTGGCCACCGATTGATGGCTCTGGCTTATGGTTTTGATTCTTGTCCTGGGTTTGTAGTCAGCCAGGGGATCTTTGAATAGTTTCTGGAGTGCTGTCATAAAACAGTTGCAGTTCCGCATCTCCTGAGTGTCCTCATTGTGGAGGGTGACCATCCACTCTACTGTGATTCCCTTCAATGCCATGGTCACACACTGCATTTTGGACCCTTTGCTTGGCAGGTCTGGCCCATATTCTTGCATGTAAGTCCAGACTTGGGCTAAGAAAAAACCTAGCTGTTTGGGATCTCTATCAAACTTCATCCTGAGGGCTAGTGGCCTGCAGCTTCTTGTCCTCAGTGACACAGCCCAAGCTGGTGGTGTGGGTTGGGTTGCTGGTGCAGCCACTGGTTGAGGCGCTGCAGCCAGCATGGGTACCAAAGGACCAAGTCCCATCATTGCCACAGTAGCAGACACAGCTGTGCCATCGCCAGCTGGGGTTTGTCCCAGTTGGGCAGCTGGCAGCACCACTTGAGCCAGAGTTTCACATGCCTTGAAGTTGTTGAAGGCTCCTCTCAAGAATTTGATGACCTGCTCCAACCTCAGGTCTTCACAATCTGATTCTTTAGGGACCACTTCCTCCTTGACTTCCATATGCAGTTCCCTCTGGTAGCTCCCTCAGCTTCCACATGTGAAAGTCACCCCAAGGGCTTCTCTTACCATTCTTCTTTCTTCCTAATTCCCAGTGACCATTGTGGTCTCAACTGGTTATTTCAGGCTACCACCCCCCTCAGTCATGGGGTTATGCTGCAGCTTTCCTCCCCCGCCCCCAAGCTTCATCCTCCTCCTGGTCACTTCCATGAGCCAACATTTTTTCCATGGTCCCCATGGAAGAGGTGTCTCTCCAGGTTGACAACTGTTGCAGTTCTAGCCTAATGTCAGGCTTGCCCCAGCTAAGTCCCTAGGAAAGAAAGATGCTTGACTCCATTTGGTTGATGTGATAGGTTCTTTTACTAAGGATTAGTGGTTGCAGGCTAGAACTGAAGTTCCTGCTCAAAAGGTTACAGACATTCCCCTTCTCCACAGCCCTCTTGGCCAGTTTGTCTTCATCCAATGGCATGCCACATAGATGTTTTGGGAACCGCTTGGATGTTTGGTGCCACTTGGTGCAATTTGTATTCCTTTCCTAGGCTCTGCAGCCTTGAAGATTGGAACAGGTTGGTTCTTACACCTCTAGATTCTGTCAAACTTGACACCCCCTTCTCTTTAGCTCATCTCTACCCTCTACATGCCAATTGCCTATTTCCTCTATTTCCCTCCATCCCCCTAACAATTCATGGCAGATGCCAGCAAAGCACTAAGCTGAAGATGGCAGAAGCTGTAGATGGCAGATCTGACCTGCAGTTGGTGCATGTTATTCTTCAAGTCAGATTTTGAATCATTTGCAATGCTTTTACAGCACTTTGAAGAATTATCAGATCACAAGTGATGCTGGAGGAACCCTTGATGATGTATCTGCAGCATCAATCAAACCTATCATTTCTACACTGCAGAGCATGTTGATAGGACAGAATCCAACAAACCTGCAGTGTTGCTCATACTCTTACTCTACATAGGAATAGCTGATAGCAATGTAAATAGTTCACTACAGTGTGATAATGTTGCAGATCTGATATTATTCAGAGATATTGCCTTATATCTCCAAAGTGCTATTCTATGCTCAGACTGTATTTACAAGACATGTTGCAGCTTATGCAGAAGTCTTGTCTACTTACAGGTTAGTTAGGCTTTTAAATAAGTTAAACTTTGAAACACTTTTGCCTGAGACAGAGCAGGGATGCTTGCCATTGCAATTTTCTTCCAACAACCTTTGATCACAAATTCAGTTAATATGTGTTGGTCAGAATACTTTGTTACTTTCTTCTTGTAAAGCACACAGTAAACACACAGTTGCATAGCAAAGTTCAGTTGATGTGGCTACTTTCTGAGAAGGAAGGGTGAAATCAATTGCTGAGTTATCCAAAGAGGTTACATTTATGATATGCTGAGAAATTTGTTGTGAAATCATTTGTTAAGTCAAAACCTGTGAAGTGTCATTAGCTCTACGGACTGTCACATGAGGTTCACAATTCTTTATGGCTTCTGTTTTCAATCAGTGGCATGGCAGCAAATTTTACCCCTGCCATTTATTTATAAATCAACTATCTTGTCATAAGCTGCTGAAGACAACAAGCAGGACAAAATGTTCATAAACAAGTTAAAATCACTATAAACTCACCCAAATTGAAAGATCAGAAAACAAAGATCTCAATGCTTTCCTAAAAGCAGAAAGAAAGAGGCCATGTTTAATTCCCAAGGAGTACCTTCCAGTGCTTAAAAACAACATGGGAAGCTTATTCTCTGTACCTAACATGGAGACTTGGAAAATGAAAGCATGTTAAAGAGGCTCTTTTGTGCAACCCTCAGTGTTTACACAAGTTTACAGTGACACAGGTGGATTTTTCAGAGAGACATTTTTGCCACCTTTTTTTTTAGGTACAGCTGACACCACAACAAGTAACAGTGCTTAGAGCCATTTTGATTTTATCATTTAATAA
>JANHJO010005748.1:14146-29447 GCA_032468235.1 Pseudoxyrhopus heterurus | reverse complement strand
TAAACCGCTTAGAGAGGGTTGCAAGCCCTGATAGGCGGTATATAAATACAGTGCTATTGCTATTGCTATTATTCTACCATATTGTATGGGGATTTCAATGATTGAATGGAACCAGAGGTAGTTCTTCCTATCATAGTCTCCCTCTCTAAGCAAAAGAGGATTTTGTTCTCTTTGTCTTTGCATAGCTAAGGATGATATTTGCAACCTTGCACAATTTTGACTGGCTAACTGTTTTGACTTACTTGATTTTAAATGGGGCTGTAGCAGGAGATACTATGTACTAGTTGGGGTTTCTATTTCAAAGTGCTGGTATCTTCTAACCAAGGTATCAGTGTAAATTCTATGAAAATTCAGACATGCCCGGATAGTGATAATTTCCCTCTTCTTTTAAGGATTGATTTCGCTTTCAAACTAGCACAATCTTTCATTTGTAGAAGTAGAAACCTTATATATTACATGGTATTAAACTAGAATATTTCCTTGTCTAAAATCTTAAATGAAGAAGAATCATGCAATGATGAGAGCCATCAGGCAGGCCACCAATTACTTGAAAGTCACATCCTTTTTATTCAGATCTGCAGAAACATGATGCACAGAATGGTTTGATCCAAGAGTATGTGGCTACCAGAAGTTCTAGTTTGCTTCTATAAACTATATCAATAATGCCCTGCATAAATATCAGTATGTAGATTACTACTTTTGAAAATGAAAAAAGAGGCCTCAGTAAAACAAAGTTGATAATTGCAGCTGAATTCAAATCCTTCTCTAGATTCTGGCACTTTGTAGATGGACAGTTTATATCAAATATCAAGTCAGATCCCCATGGAGGTTTGGGAAAATCACTTTAAAATTCTTTGTAATTCTCAGCCAGATGAATCTGTGGTTGTTTCATACCCAAATAATCAAAACTCCTCCCGAATGGACACCATTTCACTGTCTGAAGTGAAAAGCTTATCAACAGACTTAAGCCAGGGAAGGTTCCTGACTGTGCCTTGCTTCAAATGCTGAAATCTATTTTGGCCTTAATTTTCTAATACATTCATTAATGCAGAAAAATTACCTCCAGATTGTGGCTCCAGATTATGAATTTTAAATTAGTAAATTCAATTTTGAGACCACTTCTATGGAAAAATCTTAGGGAATTTGGTACTGATTTGCAGATTCCTCATCCAGAATTTGCATAAAGATTTTAGGAGTAGAATAAATTGACCCACAAGACCTATAATAAAACCCTTATGCATAGGGGAGTTAGAGAGGGATATATCCTAACTCTCTCTTTGTTGAATTTATACATGAATTCACTCTCAGATCCAAGCTGTCACATACATACCCCAGAAGAGCAGGAAAAAAGTCTGATTTTTGCTTTATGCAGATGATTTAATTTCAAGTGTGGTCCGTCAGGATTCCTGTTTCTCTTCAAAGATAAATACAATAACTTGCCTTTAGTACTTTTATGGAGAAGATTTAACAAAGTTCATACAGCTATCTGAACCTGCCTTTGGGATGATGGTTAAATTAAATTCATCCTCCATTTTCTGTTACGCTATTTTTCTATAATAATATCTGAAGAAGATTAATTTTTCTTCTGTGTTATATGCTCCAAATCAGTTTGAAAATATTATGTTAACTTCCTTCTGTCAGATAAGAATAACCTTATTCTATATAATGAATCAAAGTTTTGCATATTAGCTGCAAATGTATTAAAACAATTAACTTTTGGTCTACATTATTAACATCTTAATATCTGCTTCAATCTTTGATCATGTATGAACATATTATCAATCATATAAATTAGATATAAATTATCAAATGATACTTTACATGATCTAATATTACATTACCGTAATTTATTTCTATATTGCTTACATTACACTATAAATTCAGTTCTCTAATTTTAAATTTCACTCACAATTTTTAGTTTTCAATCCTATATTGACAGAACAGTGTAATATTCTATATTACTTGATTTAGTTACAATATATCTTGTTTCAAACTGATCATTGACTAAAATGAAGTTTTCTGTCTATCCCCTCCATCTCTCCATCCCTTCATCCCTCCATCCAAGCAATTGGACTATTGAATAATAGTGGAGTGGATAAGGAGATTGCAGAAAGTTATATGAATTATTATGCCTACATTTACTGTCAAAAGGTTTACCAGAAATACCCACTTTCTTTCTTGCTTTTATTATTTTTACAAATAACTCAAGTCAGCAAACTTCTCCAACACACCTTCTTCCTCCTGTTTTTCCCACAACAACATATCTGTGAGGTGGGTTGGGCTGAGAGAGAGTGACTGGCCCAAAGTCACCCAGCTGCTTTTCATGGCTAAACTGGAATTAGATCTCATTGTCTCCGGCTTTCTAGCCTGGTGCCCTAACTACTAGACCAAACTGGATCTCCTGGATTTTTCAGTTTGAAAGTTTCTACTTTGTATTGATTCAATTCATACTTACCAGATTTGTATGTTATCATATTCCTAAAAATTTAATTTTGCATTTCTAGGAAAATCTAAGACAGTTACGTGATAGCATCACTCGACGACAGCTTGAAAAGCAAAAGGCTGGGAAGCATGCGGGTAAATCCTTAGCTAATTAATAACAGTAATTAGCCATTTTATTGGGAAGATAGTGAAAAGATTCACTAAATCTGAGCAAGGGGGAATTGGCTCCATTAGTTTTAATAGGTGTATCTAGCCATCTAGCTATTCTATCTATGAAATTTGTAATCATGTTAAATCAGAGTATGGCTACATCAATGTGAGTTTTTTATATATCACAGTGAATACTTTATTTAACAACCCTTCTTTTAGGAGACATTGTGTGTATTTCTCTCACATTATGTCTTGATGTCTTCCTGAAATAATGTACAAATTAGTGCATCCAAAGTAGTCTACTTACTTAAATTTACATTAATGTTTATTAATGAATTATGCAATTATATCAGTTTTATCATTTTACTTTATTTGTATCATTCGTATGATAACTATATTAAACAAATGATATTAATTGCTATAAAGCTCTCAAATATATTTGCAAGTGGAAACATCTTCCCACTGTATATTACTGTTTTTGTTGATGGTACAACACTATCATTGCATCACTCATATTAGGCATATCCTTTAAATATCACAATTTAAAGAAGCTGTTGTTTCTTCTTCTTATAATGATGTATAGATCAAGCTGGTGTGTTTTTGGCTAACAACAATAGTGGTTGGATCATGATCAGATGCCCTTAACCATCTGTACCACAGATCGGATGCCCTTAACCATCTATACCTTTCCTTTTAGAAGTGCTTCATCTATTAATATCCTTTATTTATTTACATTGCTTTTATGTCATTCATTGCCACAGACTTTCTGTAGCTAATAATATAAAAGTAGATCACTCTGCAAGTAGGGGAAGGAGAGCAAGATGGCCACCATGTGACAATTCTTTTAGTGAGTTCCTTATACTCTTATTTTAGTTATTTTTTATAGGATTGTAAAATAGTTTATTTTTATCTAATATTAACTATTAACTACTAAGGTTAGTTTTCTTTCACTAGGAGTAGTAATTTTAGGTTTTAGATTTAGGATTAGATAGGATTAGGTTTTAAACTATGAGTTCCGGAACTTATCAGCTCCAAACATTCGTTTTAAAATCCTTTAAACCACCCAAGGATGTAAAAACAAAAACTAACAGTAAAAGCAAAAAGGGACTCAAAAAGAAAGTTTAAAAGGAGGCATAAACTGGATATACAGTTTGGAGGAGACCTTAAACACAACATGGTAGCAACGACACCCAGACAATCAAAGATAAAGGAGTTGTTTCAGATAATAGACACTGCAAGATACTTCTTTTTTCTCTTTTCCTCTTGTAACCTTTGTAAACAAGCCATGCTCCTTACTGTATTGGGAGGAGGATGACTGCCTTTTTGTGGAAAATGAGGCTCCATTAAGAGGATAATATTAAGAGCAATTTTAAAGGAGACTTGGATTTGGTTGCTAAGAATTGCCTCTTCAGGGGTGGCTGCTGGGGGTTCATAGGGGTTCGAGAGTCTGCCCAGTTCGGAGAGCCCCCAAATCCCACTCCTGGATGGCCCCTCCCATCCTGCCCCACCCCTCCCAGGAATCTCCACGGGACCTGTTTTGGATCCCAGGTAAGTGCAGGGCCTGCATGGAGGCTCGGGAAGGGCGAAAGACAGGCCTCCTGGAAGTTCTGGAAGTCTGGAAATGGGCCTGTTTCCGGCTTCCGGAGGGCCATTTTCACCCTCCTGGAGGCTCGAGGAAAGCCTCTGGAGCCCGGGGAAGGTGAAAACGCTCCCCACCCGCTGTGGTGCAGGAGGCCGACTAGGCCATACCCACCCAGCAACTGGGCAGAGAACCCCTTGCTAAAAATTTTGCGGCCCACCCCTGAGCACAGTTATTGCTATATTTGATCAGCTTTTGGAAGCAAATAAAAAGATTGAAGAATTAAAGTCTCTAATGGGAAACTATATCTCTAAATTAGATAAAGAAGTAAATAGCAAAGCCCATGCTCCAAAACTTATTTTTAATTCACAGACAGTTCACATGAATCGGGGGGCTGCAAGTTGGAGAAGACCCAGAAGAGAGGCTAGTTCTACAGAGACATAGGATTCTACTCCAAGTTGCCGATAATCCTTTGGCATAACAGACGAGTAATACTGAACAGTCTTTGCCAACTTTTACCCTGCAGGGTATATTCCAATGAACTAACAGAGATTTCTTGGCTCCCCAGTAGACATGGTTGTAAAGAATATTGTTAGCCTTTGGGTAGATTGTTCTTCCATCAATGTTATACCTTTTTAAGGAAATATTGTATTTGGCCAATATGGGTGTTTTATACCACACAAATCCAGTTTTTGCTAGCGTCTGGGCAGAGAGCCAAGACAGTGAGGGAGGCTGACTCTAACTTTGAAAATTCTAAAACATTAAGGATTCCAAGCAAGGAATCCTTCTATTAACAAGGACAGAACAAGATAAGGATAATAAAAAAGAGAACTCAGATCTACTTAATGGATCTGAGATCTACTTAACAGTTACAGTTTATGGGTGATGAGGAAGAATTAATCCATCAGTTTGCCACCCTTTGCCCAGGGGATCAACAACTGATTTTATAGAAAATCAGAATAACTAGTTCAATGTTGAAATTGGTAACTAATGCAACACAAAGTCTGAACACTCTGCTCCCCTCTAGCTGCTCCTCTGTGGAATTGTTATCAAACCCAGTTTCTGAAAGCACCAAATCCCCAACAAATAAAATGAGAAGCCATGTCAGCCCAAAGCAAAAAGTAAAGGAAAAGGATACTCAGCAGGATATAACAGTACAACTCCAAATTAACCATCCAGTATGACAACTAGATAATGAGAAGGATGGTTGGAGTACTCATGTATTAGTAGAAATGCCAGCTTAGATCAAAATCGGGGGAATACTAGCAATCAAGATAAAGAAGAGCAACAATTACAACTTATGAGAGGTAATATTGAACTTTACAATAATTATGTTTACATAGAAAGTATAATCAGTATTGATCCAGCTCCAAAAACAAGTTGACATTTAGTACTCTTATTCCCTAGTTAACCAACCCAGTCAGAATATCTTACTTTCAGGAGTCCAATATAAATTGTGACTTGGAACATAGCTGGCTGGAAAGAAATGGCTGATAGTGGACTAGTGAGTTTCTTATCTAAATTTGATGTAATAGCCATCCAGGAAACCTGGCCAACTGAAGAGGACGAATTAGTACAACTTTCGGATTTTCAGGGATGGGCTTCCCCTGCCCAAAAAACAAAGAATAAGAGGCGAGCCTCTGGTGGACTATGTATTTTCATTAAGCAAGAATTGCAATGGCAAGGGGAGAAACTATATAATGAGGATAAGTTTTTGTATTTTTTAGCTGTGAAATTTAGATATGAGGAGTTTGAATTATATACAGTATGTATATATTCCTCCAAATACATCCCTTATTATAACTGACTACAGGTAGTCCTCAACGTACCACTACAATTGAGCCCAAAATTTATGTTGCTAAGTGAGAAATTTGTTAAATGAATTTTGTCCCATTTTACAACTTTTCTTGCCACATTTGTTAAGTGAATCACTGCAGTTGTTAAATTAGTAACATAGTTGTTAAGTGAATCTGACTTCGTTTGTCAGAAGGTTGTAAAAGGTCCCTGACCTTGGGATACTGCAACCATCATAAATGTGAGTAAGTTGTCAAGCATCTGAATGTAAATCACATGACCATGGGGATGTTTCAACAGTCATAAGTGTGAAAAATGGTCATAAGTCACTTTTTTCAGTGCTGTTGTAACTTCAAACAATCACTAAGTGAACTGTTGTAAGTCAAGGACTACCTGTATTGGACATGTTTAGAGGTCATACTAGATGATATATCCATACTGTTTCCTCAATCTATAATTATATTGCTTAGAGATTTTAATGCTAAATTAGGTCCACTTTGCATGAGTTTGCTCAAAAGAAAGGATTCCCAAAGAAATTTCTTGATAATCATTCACCGTGGCTTTTTAGAGACAACAAAAATTAAAGAGACTGGTCTGCTCCTAGTCTCTTTAATTTTCAAAGGCAATCTTCAAATCTTGGGAGGTAAAGATAATAACTATGTATACCCTCACACATACCATTCAGCCCACTCAAGTAGTGTGCTAGATCTCTTCTGTGTATCAAGAGATAAAGTTGACCTCTTTTTAGAGGTTACCATACATTTAGGTGATGAAAGTGATCATCAGCCTGTGAACGTGACATTACAAGCTCGCTCAGATTTAAGATCATATAATACTCCCAACAGATGGCTCACTAAAAACTTAGAGGTGATCCAAAATAAAAGGTTAATTTGGGCTAAAATTTATACAAAGCAACTAAAACAGAGAATGCTGTTAACTGGACTAGAACAATCCAGTCATCTACGTACTACTGACTGCCTATCAGCCTCCAAAGCATTCTTTAATCTTTGCAATATGCTGAAGAAACATTTAACAACTTCCTGTTGAAAAAGAAATTGAAGGCAGCCATGAGACCTGCTCAGAGGAGTCCTACTGCCCATATACAAGCTGAGATGCTGTATATAAGAAGAGAATACAAAAAACTCATAAAATTAAAGGGATTTCAATTTGGTCAGAATGAGCTGATTGCCAAAAGTCATAACTCAGTAATATTCTGGCACTCTGTAGTAGGAGTCCTAAGGGAACGGATATTTGCAATTGATATACCAATCTCTGCTAAGGACTGGGAGAACTACTATCAGTGTTAGTTTGCTTCCATGGAACCTAAAGACAAACCATCTTTAAGCAGTTATTTAGCATTCCCTGAAACTCCTCCCCCTTGGCCACCAGTCTCAGTAAAAGAGATACAATCCATCATTAAAAATCTAAAGTGTAATAAAGCCCAGGTAAGGATTTTCTACCAGCAAAATTATTAAGAAATTCCCTGATTGATGGGTCTACTGCGGGCAGGTCTTTTTACACTTATAAATAACACCTGCCATATTCCAGCTGGGTGGAACTATCTTCCACCCAACCATAGTTGTTCCCAAGTACAAAAAAGGGAATAAAAAGAATCCTAGTAATCATAGGCCCATCAGTCTGATTGACATTGTAGCAAAAATATATGCCAGGTTCCTTTTGAATAGAATTGAAACCTGGGTAAATGGAGGAAAACCATATGGAAAACCATATCCTCGTAGAAGAAGAAGCAGGTTTTAAACAAAGCCGATCTACCATTGATAATTGCTTTGTCTTGAACCATCTAATTGCCAAATGTTTGCTGCTTTTATAGATCTCACAGCTGCATTTGATATGGTAAACAGAGAAGTACTATGGAGTAAATTGGCAACTTTTAAAATAGAACCTAAACTGCTGGATTTGATTAAAGCCCTTTACACAAGTAGCTGTTTGAAAGTACAATATGGGGTTAATGGAGCTCTGACTAATAGGATTCATATAAATAAAGGGGTAAGGCAAGGGTGTATCTTAGCTCCATTATTATTTAATTTATACATCAGTGACTTGCCAGGATTAATGAAGGATCTAATGGTACATGTCATGCCCCCGTCGGAGCCTGAATTTGCGGAGGAAGACGAGCTGGAACTGGAGCCGACGGAGATTGAGGGGACAACTTCATTGGCTTTGAAGGAATATGGGGAGGAGCAGGCTGAGTCAGGTCAGGGCCTTTCAGGATTGGGACGGATTGTAGGCAGGGAGGAACAGGGTAAGATGATCAAGAGAGGCTAAGCAGTGAACATGAGAGACAGAGTTCAGGCGATGAGCAAGGACCTCCCCGTCCTGATCCTCGAGCATGGAGAGTGGAGAGAAGGCAGGAACAGCGCAGGCTGACTGACTATTCAGGAGTAGTGTGCCTCGCCCCTCTCCACAAGGCACACCTGGGGCCTGAGACTTAAGGAGACATTGTGGGGAGGGGCATTTGTCGGGAACAAACACTGAATTTGTGAGGATTGTGTACCGTTGCCGATGTACATTTCCTGGACTTCTTGCTTTATTTCTTGCTTCTTGGGTTAATTGCCTTGTACCTTTGCTTCCTGGACTAATTGACTTATTCCCTTGCCCTGCTGGATTTCTTGTTTTGCAGCCATTGTGCTTACAGCGTTGTGCTGGACTACTTGCAGCCAGAGGCTGCTGGAGGTTTGTGTGTGTCATCACTTTGCTCTGGGACTCGCCAGAAACATGGGAGTGTTTGTGGAACATTTGGAGCAATAAAGGAGTGGTTTGAACTGTCAGCTGATGTGTTGTTGTAAGCCTGCATCTGGAGGGGAGTGTATGAAGAAATGGTGCCAAAGGAATTGATTGTTAATTGGACAATGTGATGAAATGATGGATGCAGGGGGATAGCTTTGGGATTTTCAATTTGGGATGGAAAAAACCCAGAATGTGAGATTCAGGTTTTTCCAGATGTGCCAACATGACTTCTTTAATAAAAGTTCTTACTTGGATGGACTGTGTCTCTGAGTGCTGAATGGATATGGAAAGTTTCTTTGGAACCCTGACATTAACTCAAATCTCAAGTCTACCAAGCAGCACTCTGACAATCGGGGGCTATCTGGGGTCCTGAGCCCCAGCCACTGACCTGCAATTCAGGCGGTGTGAAGACTCAGGGAAGATGGAAGAGAAAGAATCTGAAGAGTGCGCAATGGGCAACAGCAGTGGAGTGCTTGTGGAAACCTTGTATTCTCTCTCTGAAGAAATGGTGAGAGCCATTGAGCTCACAGAAGCTGAAAATAGACAGGACGTTTGTCCTAGGGAGTTGGATTCCTGGAAACTTTGCCATCCTGATCCACTTCCAGAGACGAAACAGCAGGGACCAGTCCAGCAAGACCCATCTATGGCCCAGAGTGGAGAGAGCCAGGACCTTCAAGACCTGGCTTTCACCATCCTTCCACCAGTCCCTGGCTCTGACCTTCCCTGGGGCCTCTGCACACATGCCACCCACTTGCCCTCCACCCTGGGTCAGAGGACATGCTAGTCCCTAGCTCTGGCCTTCCCCGGGGCCTCTCCCCTCTGCCTCGTTCACCTTCCGAAGGACCGCCTTGGTGGGGGTGACACAGTGAGGGTCCGCTTCTTTTTCGGCACGAGGAGAAGCCTGTAGGTGCTCCTCGCAGCTGCAGGCTTCTCGTGCTGAAAAAGAGGCAGCGGCTGCAGGCTTCTTGTGCCAAAAAAGAGGCGGTGGCTGCAGGCTTCTCCTCATACCAAAAAAGAGGTGGCGGCTGCAAGCTTCCCACGCCGAAAAAGAGGCCTGAAGTCCCATCGCATTCGTCGCCACCCTGTTCTTTGCACTGGCTGCGCACACGCACCCCATTGCCTGCCAGTGCCGCTTACAGCCACACCCAGCCAGGAGAATGGCCTGCTGCACCGGAGAAACTCGCCCATGCATCGTCTCCTCGCAGAAGGTCCCGGCGCTGTGAGTTGTGTGCACGCTCTTTGTGTATGCCCGAGAAGGAGAAGACTTGGCCGAACTTTTCTACCTCCCTTCGCAGCGGAGCTGCTTGGGAGGCAGCCGCTGCAGTCTGTCCCTTTAAGGTACTTCGACACGGGGGGGAGGGGGGACCATAAAGGGACAGGCAGGCCACAGGAGCTGCCTTCCGAGAAGCTCCACTGTGAAGGGAGGCAGAAATGTTCATCCAAGTCTTCTCCTCCTTCTCGGGCATACATACAGAGCATGTACACATCTCATGGCACTGGGACCTTCTGCGAGGAGACAGCGCATGGTCGAGTCCCTCCAGCGCCGTGAGATATGTGCACGTTCTGTGTGTATGTCCAAGAAGGAGGAGAAGACTTGGCCGAGTTTTTCTGCCTCCCTTCGCAGCGGAGCTGCTCGGAAGGCAGCCGCCACAGTCTGTCCCTTTAATGTACTTCGACGCTGCCTGCCATCTGGCCCTGTGCAAAGGCAGCCCAGCGGAGCCGCTGCTGCCAAAGGAAAAGGGCTCGACTCTCCCAGTCCTGGTCACTCTGCATGCTAAAGCCAGGTGGCGGGCGGGAGGGGGGAAACGATAAAAGGACAGGCCGAGGAAGCTGCCTTCTGAGCAGCTTCCGAGGCAGGAAAAGTTCAGCCAAGTTGTCTCCTCCATCTTGGCCTCAAACATATACACAGAGAAAACATGCACACACCTCATGGCGCCAGGACCTTCTGCAAGGAGACAATGCGTGGGTAAGTCCCTCCGATGCTGTGAGGTGTATGTGTTGTGAGATTTAAAATGTAAGAAATTTACTCACAAATCAAAGAAAAATATAAAAGTCCAAGGTATATGCAAAAGGCTGGTTTATTTGAAAGAAAATTGCATTTGCAAGGGAAGGTCTCTTGGCCTATACCCAAAGTGGCTTTAGGTTCAAGAGCACATTTTTACAAATCAATACATCACATTTTATACAATTTTCCCACATCTATGCCCCTCCTAAGTTCCTGTCAAATTCTAACATTATTGATTAGTGACCTTATCCATATATGGTCTTTCCTACCTACATGACTGGTTAGTGATCTTATCCATATATGGTTTTTCCTGTGACCCTTACCTTATCCTCTTTGCTATATGATCTTATCACCCTTCTAAAAAACTCATTTCCTTGTTTTTGCTGTATAACCCCTTTGTATCTTGAACTCATTTAAAGCAGGATGTTACCTTCAGGTGCTGGGTAGTTTTATTGCTTTCTTTGTTTGCCCGACCCTCCAGTCACAGAAAATACAAGTTTCAGAGATATCTCAGTAATGCAAACAGAGCATATACTTTTATAAAAGATTAATTCCTTCATTTCTCTCAGTGTCTTTGCTCTGTTTGAGGCTGAGAAGGAGGAGAAGGCTTGGCCGAACTTTGGAAGAACTTTGCCCAAGATTTCTTGTGTATTCAGGGGCTACACCTCTCCCAACAATGAGTTTGGCAGCAATCTAACGAAATGTCTTCCACCTCTTCAGGATCAACTTTAAGGGCACCCAAGTCTTCTGCTGCTTGTTGTAGCTTGCATGGAAAGACTCCCACGCTCGCTTTTGTAGGTGAGAGACCAAGCAGTTGTTCTTTTATCCCCACTGCACGCCAAAGGACCCCCTCCCACACTGTCCCCCCCACCGTTAATTCACGCTAACCCTCCGTCTTTGGAAGACTTTGCCGATTGTTCTCTTGTGACTCCTCAGCCCCCAAGAAGCCGAAGCAAAAGAGCAAAAGTAGCAGTGGCGAGGGAGACAGGGTTCTGTTTGTGTCCCTCTGCGGTCCCCTCCTGGGTGACAGCCAGGGCTTCGCTGCCTCCTCTTTTCCTCAGAGGAGCAGTGTCTGCCTCCCTTCACACTCCTTGCGCTCGCCGGGAGCACCGAACCGGAGTAGGAAAGTGCACAAGGGAGCGAGAGACTGCGAAATTGGCCACTATGGGGCAAACGCCTTGGCTTCCCCTCTTGCTCCTCACAGTCGCCCTGAGCTGATGCGGTTCTTTACTTGGGCAGCCTGATGGCCGCAGCAGCACCCGCAGCAGCAATAAGCTGTGCCACAACGAGGTACAGTAAGATTTGGCGGTGCAGAAATTGTTCCGTAAAAAAATAGTGCATCTCCGAAGGGCTTCTGACAAAAAAAAAACCCATCCCAAAACAAAACCCATTTGGCAGGCAGACTCAGCAGGTAGTCATGATCTTTAGATGGGCTTTTATTTTGTCAGCCCAAGGGTGGAGGGTGGGGGGGAAAGTATGTAGGAAATCACCCTGTCTCTGCAGCATGGGTCATGTGACTGAGTGGGTGTGGCCAACTTGACGTCACTCACAGCAAGGTGCCGCCCCATCTTGCCATGAGTGACGTCGAGTTGGCCATGCTCACTCAGTCACATGACCACCCAGCCATGCCCACCAAGCCACGTCCACAGAACCAGTAGTGAAAATTTTTGAATCCCACCACTGGTTACATTTCCAACATTTGCTAAACATACTTTTAAACATTTTAGCTAACCTAGCAGGTGGTGAATGCCATCTATAAAACATTTTATATAAGTTTTCTTTATAAGAGGTTGCCATTGTTAATTTATAGTTCCTTTTCCATAAATGTTGCCATTTACCTAGTTCTATGTTATAGACGAAGTTTTTTCCCCATTGTACCATTGTGTCTTTTATTTGTTCATTTCCCATTTTCAAATTTAGTAAAAAGTTATATATCTTCTTAATTAGTTTTTCATCAGAGTTCAACAGTGTCTGATCAAATAGTGTTTGTCTTTTATAAAAGCCATACTTTTTCATATCTAAATCATATCTAGATTATATTTGCAATTGAGGCCACTGTGATAATATAATGCCTTAGTCTTCCAGCTCTTGCTTCGGTTTTAATTTTCCTTCAGTGTCCAAAATATCTTTATATGTCACAATTTTTTTGAACTTCATCAGATTTGAGTATATAAAGGCTTCCATCGTTGAGACCCATTCTGGGATTTTCAAATATATTTTAGGTTTTATTTTTTTCCATACAGATATTAGTGAATTTCTTATATAGTGATTTTGAAAATATCTATGGATTTTATTCTTCTCATACCATAGGAAGGTGTGCCATCCCAGTTGTAAGTCATGTCCTTCTAGATATAATCTCATGTCTTAGAGTTATCCATTCTTTTAACCATGTTATCACAGGTGCTTGGTAATATAAAAACCAATCTGGTAGTCCAAACCCTCCATTTTCTTTAGATTCTTGTAACATTTTCAATTTTATTCTTGCTTTTTTCCTTGCCAAATAAATTTCAAAGTTACTTTATTCAGATCATAAAAAAAAAATTTTTTCCAGTTTTTATAGGTACTGTTTGGAAAACAGGAAAAGCAGTTTTGGTAGTGGCAATCCTTAGTTTTTACCGTGGCAATCCTTCCCAACATTGATAAGTGTAGGTTTTTCCATTTTTCCAAATCTAATTTTATTTGTTTAAGTTTTATATAGTTGTCTTCCTTTATTGTTGCACACCTTGCTGTTAAGTATATTCCCAAGTATTTGACTTTCTTAACTATTTGAAAAATCACTTTTTCTGCCAGTTTTTCTTTTGTTTTTGTGTAAGATTTTTAACTATGACTTTAGTTTTTTCTGTTTATTCTCAGTCCTGCTACTGTACCTTTCCAAACTCCTCTATCTCTTTTAATAGTTTAGGAGTTGTCTCTAATGGTTCTTCTACAATGAATCATCTGCAAATGCTTGTAGTTTATATCTTTCCTCTCTTCATTCCTTTAATTTCTGGATTTTGTCTGATATTCCTATTCAAGACTTCCAAAGTTAATATAAATATTTAAAGGCGATAGTGTGCATCCTTGTCTTGTTCCTTTCTTTGTATTAGTCCCCATTTACAATTACTTTAGTTGTTTATTTATAATATATCAATTACGTTTATAAATTCTTCTTCAAAGTCCATACAGTTTAATTGATACATTATAAATTGCCAACTTATCAAAAGCCTTCTGAGCATCTAAGAAAATTAGTGCCATTTGTTTTCCTAGATGTGTTTCATACTGTAATATTTTAATGTATCTAAAATACTCCTTAAACTGTGCTTTATTTGTCTTTTTAGTAAGAAACCATTTTGATCTGGGTGGATAAATTCAGTCAAAAATTGTCAGTCTCTGCTATTATTGAAGCGAAGATTTTATAGTCTATCGTTTTTTATCTCTGTCAGATCTACATTGTCTTTTGGTATTAGTGTATCCATGTATTTAGCAATTTGGCTTATAATAGATCATTACAAACGTCCTTCAATGGCAAGTTTAACGTGTCTGAAAAACATTTATAGAATTCTGCTGGTAGCCCATCTGGGCCTGGAGTTCTATCATTTTTCTTTTTATTGCTTCTATTAGCTCCCACATGGTTATTTTTACCCAGTGTGTGACTGGGTTTTAACTTTTGTGTCCTTTTTATATTTTTTATGTGATTTTAATTATTGTAAACCGCCCTGAGTCCCTCGGGAGAGGGCAGTATAGAAATCTTATTAAAATAAAATAAAATAAATAAATTTAATATATTTTTAAAGTTTTCTGAGACTTTGGGTAGATTGGCTTCTTCTATATATTGTGTTATTTATTTCATAGATTTATTTTCTGTATCATATAACTTTTCATAATCTGGAAGGCTCACCAGGCAGGGAGCTGGGCCGCATTGGATCACCTCTGCCAGTCTGAGCACACTGCCCTTCAGATTCAGCGTCTGGTGGCAGCAGCAGCGGTGCTCTGAGCCGGTGGCCACGGCATCCACCTGGAGGCCCCACAGAAGGCAAGAGGCAGGAAGCAAACATGCACGCACATACCTCATGGTGCCGGAGGAATTCACCCATGTGCCATCTCCTCACTGAAGGTCTTGGTACAAGTGTATAGCACTATGGAGCTCACCTTTGGGCTCAGCGGGGTGACTTCTCCCGACTGGCGCTTTCTCGCCCCAGAGTGCCAAGAGGCCGGCAGGTGGAGGTGTGGTGCAATAGGGCTGATTTGTTTGCTGCCAATGGAGCCACCGTGGCTGCTCCTCGTTTTGCGGGGGTGTAGCCTTGGCTATAGCAGGTGGCTTGGTTTCTTTTTCCACCACGATCCATGAGGGAAAGAAAGGTGGAAGAAAGGCCACACACGGCTGGGTGCACTTGCTGGCAGGAGGAGGCATGGTGCAACAGGGCTGTTTTGTTCACCGCCAACGGAGCTACTGACCAACTGACTGACCCGATCGAAGCTGAGCCCAATGTAGTCTCCTGCGGGGTTAGTTTGGCCAGGCAAATTATCCCCCCCCCCCAGCTATCAAGTGGATCCTGGCCACTGCGCTGCAATGTAGAAATGGGAAATGGAGCGGACAGCATGAG
>JANHJO010005747.1:43124-74926 GCA_032468235.1 Pseudoxyrhopus heterurus | reverse complement strand
ACCTCCACCACCCCAGGCAGCTGGACCATGAACGTCCTACAAGAACGATTTGGAGCCATGGGATTCCAGGAGACCTGGGCCCCCACCCCGGGGATGACAAGAGACAAACCAGAACGCACTACAGGGCGCTGGCCTAGCGATGCTACCTATCCGATCGGGCCCCCTGGTTGGTCCTCAACCCAACATGGCAAGGGTCCTCTAACAGCATCCTTAGCAGATATTATGCATGGGTGGATACAACAGATGGCCCCGGCTACAAACCCAGGATCCACAGGGGAAGCAAGCACCAAGAGCTAGGCCACCTCTAGATTCACCAACACACCCTGGGCCTTCGGTGTATCTTGGGAGACAACCTGTTTGGGGTCCTCCACCCATACAGGCATTGTTCGATGGTCGATCAGACCGCGTCGCACTCTTCCTGAATCAAGTGGTCAGCCACTTGGATTTCTATGCTCACTTATACCCTTCGCAGTGGGCCATGGTGGTTGCCATCACGTCCGTTATGGAAGGGGAGGCTGCTGACTGGGTAGCAGACCTCCACAGCAACTATTCCCCTGAGTTAATGGACGTGGCATTGTTTTTGGGAGCACTACGTCAACGATTTGAGGATGAATCTCAGTTACAGCAGCTGGAGGCTGAGTTGATGGCAATTAGGCAGCACGGTCATCCGGCTACTGAATACATCAGGGAATTCCGTAAAGTGGCAGGTCGGCTTCGGGGGTGGCCAGAACCTATGTTACTGCACCAATTTCGACCGGGATTAGATCACGACCTGTGCCAGGTTTGTTTCTACCGGGGTCCTGGTCATCGTTTAACCAACTGGTTCATTGCAGCAGCTGAAATGGACGTAGGCCTGAAGGAGTTTCGGTCCAAGGGTGATAGCTCCTTCCGGAAGGGGGGTCGGGAGAAGGTGACACCCGTTCCGACACATTATAGGCCTGGTGACATATCATCAATGACTTCTTGCAGCTCTCCCCCTATTCGCTACTACAGGTGTGACCACTTAGGTCATAGAGCGCTCGACTGTCCTCTCCGGAGGGAAGGGGATAAGTCAACAATAGGTCCGAAGACAACCCCTGGCAGCTCCTTGAAGAGAACAAGGAAGCCACCAAAACGCTCTCACAGAGCAGCTCAATCACCCGAGATGGCCCATTCTTCTCCAGATAAGGGGGGGACCCACCGCGACTCCTGGGTCAGTCGCAGTGATGCCGTCCAGCAGTGATGAGGATGACATCATGGATCCCATGGTAAGTGAGCCTATTCGGCCATTTATTTTAGACGTGGTTGTAAGACACCCAAGGACTGGTGCGGGTAAGCACCTTGGGGCGTTAATTGATTCAGGGTGCACGAGGTGCTTAATAAGTCACAAATTGGTGCAGGCCCTAGGCCTCCAGACCACGAAGCTACGAACACCTATTCAGTTCGAGCAAGTAGATGGGTCCCTATTAGGTGGGGTGCCCGCTACACATGTAACAGAGGTAGTCAGGTTGGAGATAGCAGAGCACTGGGAACTATTAAGGTTTATAGTGGTGCGCACCATGACGGAGGATCTAATCTTGGGATTGGCATGGTTGGATAAGTGGGAGCCTACAAACTGGTGGGAGGGAGGTTATCGTAAATTACGAATAGTTACTTGCCCTAATCCACCACATCATGGAACAAAGACCCCAGTAGCTGCCTGTGTTGTTCCACCACCACCAACTCCGGTTCCTGCTCATGACCTTCCTAAAGAATATGAAGATTTGTTAGAAGTGTTTAGTGAACAAGAGTGTGAAGTGTTACCTCCTCACCGTGGTCCTATCGACTGTGCCATAGAATTAATTCCTGGGGCTACGTTGCCACACCCCCGAATGTATGCAATGACTCCAAGGGAAATGGAGGAAATGAGGCGGTACATCGATAAAAACCTGGCAAGAGGCTTTATCAAGCCAGGAAGAGCCCAAGTAGCTGCTTCTGTTATGTTCCGCGAGAAAAAGGATGGCGGTCTCCGTCTTTGCGTGGACTTTAGGGGTTTGAACGCTGTTAGCGTAGAACATCTATATCCACTACCCCTACTAAAGGACTTACTATCCACCTTGGGCACAGGGAAGATCTTCACGAAATTGGATCTCCGTGAAGCATACTATTGGGTATGTATTAAACCCGGAGATGAATGGAAGACCACGTTTAACTGCCCATTGGGCAGTTTCCAATATTGCGTCATGCCTTTCGGTCTTCGGGGAGCCCCCGCTGTGTTCATGCAGTTAATAAACCAGGTGTTGCATAAGTATCTGTACAGGGGGGTCCTGGTTTATCTTGATGATATACTCATCTATTCTACCAATTATGAGGAACATGTAAAATTAGTCCGAAGAGTTTTAAGAAGGCTATTAAAGGCAAAATTGTACGTGAAAATATCCAAATGTGAATTCCATCGGACCACACTCGACTACCTGGGCTACCGCATATCACATGACGGGATCGGTATGGACCTTCACAAGGTTCGTTCAGTGTTGGAATGGCAGGAGCCGCGCACCAGGAAGCACCTACAAAGTTTTCTCGGCTTTGCTAATTTTTATCGGCAATTCATACCAGGATTTGCCAAAATAGCGTTGCCTTTAACCGAGCTGCTCTGAACTAAGCACCTTCCTGCAAAACCGAAACCTAGCACATTGGTATGTTGGTCCCCAGAATGTCAACGTGCTTTCGACAATCTGAAGGTATTGTTTTCCAAGGAACCTGTACTGAAACATCCAGACCCCTCTTGTTCGTTTGTTATTCAAGCCGATGCCAGCGACATTGCTGTTGGGGCTGTTCTCTTGCAACGTAACGAGCAAGGACATTTACAACCATGTGCCTACACTTCACGTAAATTAAGCCAATCGGAACGACGTTGGACTGTATGGGAGAAGGAGGCCTTTGCTGTACGGTGGGCGCTTGTTACCTGGTGACACCTGTTGGAGGGCAGTCACATTCCCTTTGAGGTCTGGACAGATCACAGGAATTTGGAGGCTTTGCAAACACCGCGATGGTTGTCGCCGAAACAAGTTAGATGGGCCCAGTATTTTCAAAGGTTTAATTTTGTTTTGAAATACGTACCAGCCGGCCGCAATTTTCTTGCCGATGCATTGTCCAGACTTCCTCAATATGAGAGCAAACGGGAAGATATAGTGCAACCAATATTGGATTCGGCACAGACGGAACCCACTCTAGCAGTTGATGATGACATTATGCTTATCCTACGCAACGCTTTGCGAACAGACTAATGGATTAAGGAGAATGAACACGAGATCATATACAGGGATGGCCTCGCTTGGAGAGCAGATAGGCTGTATATACCAACCAAACTTAGGGAACAGGTACTTCGCCGTTGTCATGACGTAAAGTCTGCAGGACACTTTGGATTTCTGAAAACCCTACATCTAGTGAAGAGACAATTCTGGTGGCCAGGTATGAGGAAAGAAATTGGGGTTTATGTCCAGACCTGTCCCATTTGCGCTGCTGCAAAACCGCATCCCGGGAAACCGCTTGGACTACTCCAGCCTGTAGCTGACCCTTCCCGTCCATGGCAAGATATAGCCATGGACTTCATTGTGGATCTACCGGAAAGTGGAGGCAATACCGTTATCTGGACAGTTATAGATCTCTTTTCGAAGCAGGCACATTTTATCCCTTGTTCGGGATTACCGTCGGCAAAACGATTAGCTAAACTGTTTATAACTCACGTATATCGATTACATGGTGTACCACGCCGTATAATATCTGATAGAGGAGTACAATTTACGGCAAAATTTTGGCGAACATTTGTGTCTCAAATTGGATCTTCTCAAGGCCTTTCATCAGCTTATCATCCCGCAACCAATGGAGCAGCTGAGCGGATTAATGCTACCATTGAACGATATTTAAGGTGCTACATCTCCTATCAGCAACAGGATTGGGCAGACCTCCTACCGTTCGCTGAAGTAGCCTATAATAATTCAGTCCATTCAAGTACAGGATGTACACCGTTTAAGGCCGTGCAAGGGGCTGACTTTGTGCCTATTCCCAAATGAAACCTATCGGAACAGCCCCCGGCAACCATTCAGGGATGGGTTACTCATCTCCAGCAAGGGTGGACGGATATAAAAAAGGCATTGCAACGAGCAGCTCAGATATCAAAGAGACAAGCTGACAAAAAACGGATAGAACCTAAGCCGTTCAAAATTGGGGATAAAGTATATCTTTCAACCAAGTATATAAAACTGGGTCTCCCATGTAAAAAACTAGGACCTAAATACGTGGGACCCTTCTCTATCGTACGGGTGATAAACCCTGTCACGGTGCAATTGTTAGGAAGGATACATCCGGTCTTTCACAGTAGTTTACTGAAGCTTGTAGGGTCAACTCCTATGCGTATCCCTAGTGATCGACCTGGACCAGTATGTGGGGATATCTATGAGGTCGATGCTATTCTGGATTCACGTATGCGACGGAACCAATTGCAGTACCTATCCCGTGACCGAAGCCAAATGGGTACGCCATTCAGATGTCTCAGCCCCATGTTTAATTCGTAGATTCCACAGGCACTTCCCGCAGAAGCCCGCATTGGGTTAGGTCCCTTTCGCATTATTCCTAAACTCCTTTTCTTTTTCTCTGTTTTCTAGGAGGATCTCTGGTAGGGGGGGGTCGCATGTCGGGCTTACGTTGCCTCCGCCCAACACTCAGCTGGGTGGCGCGCCGCTTCGCCCCGATCACCGCCGCTGCCTCCCGCCGCCTGGGCCAGTCAGCTGGGCGGCGCTGATCAGCTGGGCGGCGCCGATCAGCTGGGCAGCGCCGCTGCCGCCGCCGCATCACCCCGTTCGCCGCCGCCGCTGCTGCCTGGCGTTTGACAGCCAGCTGGGCAGCGCCGCCGCCGCATCGTCCCTTCGCCGCCACCGCTGCCACCCGGCATTGGGGTCGATCAGCTGGGCGGCGCTCGGTGTTTCAACCACCCAATCAGCTGGGTGGTGCAATGAACAACGGGGGGGTGGATGGGCATGTCACTCTCACTCTCAGCTCACTCTCACTGTTTGCTTTCGGGAAGGTTCGGGGCTGTTCATGGGGGTTGGGGAGGCTTGTCTTTGGGAACCTTCACGGGTATTCACGGGGATTGGGGAAACTTCTCGGGTGTTCGCCTGGCATGGAGAAGCTGGGGAAACTTTGCGGCTATTTGCAGGGGGTGGGGATTATCTAAGTCATTATTTAAACAGCGCTGGAGTGCGGTTGCCTCCAGCGCTGACTTGATCCTTGTTTGATTTGGCAAACGGCTGTTATTTTCATGGTTTGTGTTCCTGGCTTTAAACTAAAAGAGAATTAAAGACTTTTCTTCAACTTCTACTGTGGTTATTCCGGCGTCTCAACTGCAGGATTAACAACAAGAATCATCCAAGATGCCCTGGAATGAATCTTTTCTATTGCTGGCCCTCTTCTAGGAATAATGTTTCACTGAGATTTAGTAAGCCTCTACCTGCTGGGTTTTAGCAAGGCCATAACTGGCTTTTTCAGTAGGCCTGGGGAATGGGGATGTTCTGAAATATAGGTAGTCCCCAATTTACAGCCATTTATTTAGTGATTGTTCGAAGTTATGATACTGAAAAAAGTAACTTATAACAGTTGCAGCATCCCCATGGTCACATGAATTCAGAATTCAGATGCTTGACAACTAATTTATATTTATGACAGTTGTAGTGTGCCAGGGTCACAAGATCACTTTTTGCGACCTTCTGACAAGCAAAGTCAATGGGGAAGCCTGATTCAACAACTATGCTATTATTAATAACCGTGTTATTGTACTAACCAATGCAAAGAATCACTTAACAACTGTGGCAAGAAAGGTCGTAAAATGGGGCAAAACTTAAGTTTTACTAAATAAGTTTTGCTTAGCAACAGAAATTTTGGGTTCAATTGTGGTCATAAATCAAGGATTAGCTGTATTCCCTCTTTTAATCTGGAGAGTAATGGGCTTTATTCATCTCTGATATTTTTGCCTTATATTTCCTTGTATTTTTTTTTTAGTTTTAAGCTATAATATACACATACATATTAAATCACGCATTTCCCATTGTAGTTAACAATTCTCAAGTGAATCCCACTAGACTCAGGGATTTGTTATATAACAGATACCTGAGCTTGTAATGATGTCTTACAATATCTTCTATTGTTTCCGTA
Source organism: Pseudoxyrhopus heterurus (assembly GCA_032468235.1). NCBI lineage: Eukaryota > Metazoa > Chordata > Lepidosauria > Squamata > Pseudoxyrhopus > Pseudoxyrhopus heterurus. The sequence goes on along the minus strand of JANHJO010005747.1, from coordinate 68,761 downwards.
GTGTTTTTACTGGTTCCAATTCTTTCTCTAAGTCATTAGGCTCAAGTGTCTGTCCTATATCTTCTGCAGCAGAGACCGGTGCAAAGATTTCAGTTCATATGCAATTTCCATATCTTCCTTGAACAACCTTTTCATTTATTTATTTTTTGGTGGGATCATTGCCCAACTGCTTTCCCAGAGTCCTTCAGGAGTGGGGTGGCCTACAAATAACATTAATAAATAAATAAAATAGATGAGAACCCCAGCATCATGAGGCATCAAGTCAGAAGAGAGGTAAGAGGCAGGATAAAGATCAACAAATTTCATGCTTGTATGAAGCACAACGTAGCACATTATTGTGCTATCTAAAAAAAAGTGAACAGCACTTCAGCTAAGGTGTTGGAAGGCAATATAAGGTGGTATCAGTTACTGGTAAGGAAATGACCTCTGCCATACTATCTGTATCTTTGAAAATTGTTAAAACATTTTAATGGAAATATAACTTTACAGAATATGGTCATAATATGACTATTGTTTGGTCTAAACACGATCCATGTCTATCAATGACTGGAGGAACTACAGTTGTTTAGTTTCCCTTACACTAGGCACATATTTAATTTCTGTGTACCTCACCCTCTTATAAACTATATTACAGTAAATGTATGCATGCATCTTCAAGTCAGTCTTGACTCTTGGCAACTGCCCAGACCAGTCGAGTTTCCTTGGCAGCGTTTTCGGAAGTGGTTTGCCATGATCTTCTTTCTTCCTAGGGCTGAGAGAAAATGACTAGCTCAAAGCTGCCTGAATAGCTTTTAAGCCCAAGGCAGGATTGGGACCTCAATTTCCCAGTTTCTAACCTAGTGTTTTAAACGACTAACCAAACTAGCTCTCAGCCCATGGGAAAGCCACGCAGAAGTCTTGTGACATTTCACAATTTTACAAATTATAGCATGAGTTTTACTGGACGCTAGTCGCCTCCATCAGCCACTTGAAGCACAACTCCCCCCGCCCCCCAATTCTGTGTCGCCTTAAGGAAGGCAAAGCGGCTCCTTTCTATCAAAGCACACGCACCCCGAAATACTGAGCGATTGCCTTCGTGGTCCCTGTTTAAACGGAGGCGAGGCCCCTTAAGATCCCAAAGTATCCCCGGGGAAGTACAACTTGATGGAGAATGGAAGGCTTTTCTCTATGCGCTATGACTATTAGGAGCTACCGCACGGCTAAATTTCATTCCCGCCCACGAGAGAATGAGGGGAAAAGTTATCGTCTGAATTGGTCGGGGGTTGGAGAGCAAATTGGTCGAGGAAGAGGATGACGGATGCACTTTTGCCCCGCAGGCATTTAAGTTATGTCACGAGTTTTCGAGGAATTCCACACACACCCCCTCTGCACCACCGATGCGGAGAGCACGAAGAAGACACAGAGGAGTCTTTGAAGAAATCTCGACCCCCCTCCCACTCTCTCTGTCTCCCCCTCCCCTTTAAGGCCGGCGCCGCGCGCGCGCGCGCTGCCAGGTTGCCGTGGCGACGTAGCAAGCCCCTGTGCTCTAGCGCGCGCTCTCCCTCCCTGCTTTCCCCCTCCCCTCCCCTCCCCCCCACCTCCCAGCTGCCGCTCGCGCTCTTCCTTGCTCCCTCCCATCTCCCAGTCAGCCGCAAACATGGCAGCGGCCGCTCGCAGGGTCTCCTACGCTGCGGTGACGGCTCTGACGACGAGGCGGAACGGTCACAGGTGAGGGGGCGGGAAGGGTCCGGGTCGGTGGGACGGGGAGGCAGCCCGACATCCCTACCAGGGCCTTCTCCCTCTGTTCAGTCCCCGGGACGGCGACAGTAGCGACTTTACCCCCCGCGTGGAGCGTCTCTGGAGGCGGGTGGTGGTGGTAGAGGGACGGCTCGTCGCCGTCTCCGCTTTTGCGGAGAAAATTGGGGTGGGGGGGCCTGCCTGTGGGGCCGCGGGAAGAGTACCTGTCCCCCAACCCAGAGCCTTAAGGTCGGGCTTACTGCCGCCTCTTGCCGCTTAGCGTACTTTGTGGCGTCTCCCCGCCCGCCCCCTTTTCTCTGGCAAAGGTGTTTCTGAGCACGTACAGACTGCATCCACCCCTTTTGACGTGGCTGAGTCAGCGGGACCCATATATTTGACCCTTGGGAGAGTCCTTAGACAGCCGTGAGATTATGCTCGGAGGGTGTGAGGGAAACCTGCTCTGTAGGACAAACCCAGCAGGGAAGGCGCTAGGTCTCTGTATCTCTGTGCGCGCAGTGGGGTTGCGCGTTTCACTTCTTTTTTCTCGTGCTCCCCCCCGCCCACCCATAGTGGCCTTTCTGGATGTCTGCCCGCACATCTTAGGATCGACCCGCCTGGCTTCCTTTAGCTGTTTCTCCAGTAAAGCTTAATATCTCTGTAGGCTGGTGGCTGAATCGCAAAGTCATTGCCATTTCACCTGGTTCTTTCTCAAACTTTTTCAGGCATAAATAAGAAGGATCGGTCCACTTTTTACCTCCCCCTTCCTCTCCCTCCCGCCTCCACTCATAATGTGGAAGCTCAACAAGAGCAGTAAAGTCCTCCTGGATGATTCGCCAGAGGAAGAAGACAGCCGTCGGCAGGAAACGCCGTCTCCACCATCGCCAGCAGGCACCTTTTCAGCTCAGGTAAAAGTCACCAGAGTGCTGACTCTTGTGGATCATAGTACCTTTAATTGTTCTGCCCTGGTGGTTCTGTCACCTTTTGTTCTTGTTCACAGAATATACTTTGTCTGCTTTTTTCCCCTCTGGCCTTTACCCAGGCCAAGCATCTTGGCTTAATAACTCTGATCTGGCATTATGAGTAATCACTTTCTGTTCTCCTTGGATGCCTTAATAGTGAGTCTTGTGGCAAGAAGGAACTGGTATGTGCTACTGCTGTTTATCCTCTGAACAGCTATTTTCAATCTTTCTCTAAAAATGCCCCCCTCGGCAGTGCTAAAGCTCCGCTGCATGCTTAAAGAACTTTTGTCTGTGCTTTTGAATTGAGGCATCCAATTATACTTTTAATTAAATACAATGAACAAAATCACATTTTATATTGGTTAAACGTAACAAAAAATAAGGAGCCCTAAAAGAGAGCACTGTTGAAATTCTCACAAGTATATTCAAAACAAGGAATCTTAAAACTTGAGGTCAAATTTTGTTGCACTTAAGCATGCTAACTTATCTTCAGGTATATGTAAATACTTTTTATAACTCAGTATATTCTACATAATCTGCATTTTAATAGCACTTGAAGACATGTTTGTGAACACATTCATTTTGAACCTGTTCTTTATTTATGTTCTGCCTTTAGAAATTCTGCAATAGCTTGTGTTAAGATTAAAAGAATGTAAAGATTTTTACATTAATTTTTCTCTACTTTTTCTCAAATTTTCATTAGTTTATCAAAATATAAAATACAGAAATACAAAGAGAAATGAAAAATTGGGAAACAGGGGAGGAAAAGGGGAAGAGGAAAAAATGTAGGAGAAAAGGAAAAGGAAAAGAAAAGCATTGACTTCCAACTCTTTTTGGCACAGTAAAATAAGGTAATAATATACAAACTCAGCTTTTTACTATTATATAATAATATATACTAGCCATTTTTATAACAACAAACTTACCAGCAAAAGCCCAAATCTAAGTTTCATTTTTTTCCACCTCAAGAACAAAGTCTAAAAGCGGTTTCCAAGTAGAAGTAAAGTTGTGTTCTTTTTTTTTAATCAAAGCAGTCAGTTTAGTTATCTCTGCTTACCATCAACTTTTGTAGCTATTTGTCCACTGTGGGGATCAAAGTATCCTTCCATTTTTGTGCATAGAGTGTTCTTGCTGCTATCAGCATATATAACTTCAAAGTTCCATTTTTTTAAAAATTCTTTATTCATTATTCATATTACTTTATACTAACATAAGCTCCCTATTGTTTAGCGAAGTAAAGTTTATTTGGTATTGCAACTATAGGTGTGCAATTTTAGGTCCTTAAAAGGGAAACATACGTACAGTGTCTCATCTTCTCAAAGCTGTGTATCATTATTTCAGAGGGGCTTACTCTCAGATTCATATGTGGAATATTGCAGCTTTATATCCATTTATCTCAAAGTTGCTCCTTTGAACTTAATGGCAGTTATAGTAATGGAACTTTAAAACATGTTTATTCAGGCTTGCAATGTAAATTATACTTTTCTAGGCTTCTGCTAAAATTATATTTTAAAAGATAATAGGTTTGTTTATGAAAAGAATGCTGTAACAACTTTTATGAAGTAAAATATAGGTCACTTGAGTGTGAGCTTAAATATTTTATTAATTTAAACATTAATTCATTTAAAATTAAATGAATTAAATGTTACTTGAATTATCTTTAAGAGATTAATTTCTAATGAAAATAGAAAAATATAAAAAATACATTGTCCAAGCAATTATGCAGAACATTTAGTGTGAAGATTATAATTTTAAAACATATAACATTATAACAAATTACTTATTGTCACATTAAAAATTCATAAATATATTCCATCCTCAGTAAAATGAGGACCCAGATTGTTGGGGCAGTAGGCTGACTCTGTAAAGCCTTTAGAGAGGGCTGGAAAGCACTGTGAAGCGGTGTATAAGTCTAAGTGCTATTGCTATTAGCAGTTGGTAAATAATATACCTGAATAAATTATAATTACAATGGGGATAAGTTCTCAGATTTTTTGTAGTTGGAGTCTATTTAGTGCAAGCAACATATTGTCCCAAATTACCGTTTCATTAGTAAGAAATAAGCATCCTCATCTTATTTTGCAAAAAGCAGTTATTTTGTCATCTTCGTAGCACTTTCGATGAATTAATTGATGTCCTTGCTCATTTGGCCATGTGCTTTACCTAAGTGTAGATCTTATTAACCTTGCATTCTGAGCAAGAGGAGTGCTTGTTTTCCTTACTTAAATGAAGATTAGGAAACAGCAGTGGAAAACGTAGAGAGACCTTACAGCACCTCTTTGAGACACACTTTATACTCCAGCATAACAGACCCAGTAATGCGATGTAATTATTCACTTTAACTTGATCATAACTTTATTAAATATAACAGCTTTGCCTGAAACAATAGTTCAAGCTTTTAAAAAAAACTGGAAAAGTTCGACCTTGGCTTTAATTTGTAACAAAAAACTTGTTTGTTTGATTTTTTTCCTACCTGTACTCTCCCTACCATAAAGAGCTAGCCGTTGTATAGTATTATCTCTTTACCCATGCTCAAAACATTTTAGCAACATGTTGCACGGTTTTCTGAGACATGTAAGATATTAGCTGTATATTATTATGACAAGAAATAGTCTGTTTCTGAATGTTGATGTAATCCCTTCCCTGTTTAGGGATAGTTACAGGCTATGAGGTCTAACATGATTTTCCTGTATTAATTTGTGCTTTAAATGCTACCTGTAACTTAAAGTGTTCGCTTTCTTGTATTCATGAATTCCAAAGAACTCTAAAACATTCAGAAAAACACCTATGTAGACACAGTCTCCTTTGAGTCATGTTTGACTTGTATTGACTTCATGAACATGTCTGTAGTTTTCATGAAACTATATGGATTTTCCATCTAAAAAGGATACCCACTTTAACTGGTTTTTCTCCCAAATTTGATAGCTACTGACTCTTTCCTGGTTAGCCTTTTATTCCATCTGTTGATCACGTGCCTTTAGGCGGGTTGTAATTGAGCATAGATATGTTTACGTAAAACATTTTGGTCTTTTTTGTATAAGTAGTGGTTGTAGCACCTCAAAAAGCTCAGCTTTCCTGCTGAGGAAATTGAGGCCATCCGAAGAACAGGTGAATGTTTGGTCACTGAACACTGGAAGCATTCATATTTGTTATACATTTTAGCTGTGATTGAGTTTCTTCAGGATAAATGGCTGTGGTTTGGTGCTGGCTACATATATATTATTGCATAATATAATATTGAGTAAGAGAGGATCAAGGAGCCTAAAGACTGATCCTGTCCATCAAGGCCATAAGCGCTCTGATAAAAGTAATAGAGTTGGTAAGGAAATTTGTTAAATGTTGTTCAAGCTATATTTTTTATATTTTGTGTCTAGATATTTCTGTCATATATCAACTCTGATAGTGACACACTTCAATTTCTGAGAGACTAAAGGGTAAGATCAAATGCCCAACTGACACTATAGTTAGAAAGAAATTGACCCTGATTTTATGAAGGGAGGTACCATTAACATTGTTAGAGCTCTTGTTCCTGCTATATGTACTTACAGTCCTTATTGAAAGTGGATTGGCAGCCCTGGAGTATTAAAGGCATGGAATTTTTTCTGTATTGTTTCTTGCTGATCCCAATATGCCTGGTTTGAATAACTAATAAGGTTTTTTTTACCTGCTAATAGTAACATAAACCTTTTCTACTTTTCCAGTGTAAATATTTCAAAAATATATCTGATTTTTCATTTGTTCAGAACACCTGCCCAATTTCCTATAGTTGTTCAGCATGTGTACGAAATTTATTATAGTAATACTTTCTACTTTTTATTAAACCTTTTTATCCTATCTTCCTTAATGCATTTAAATCATATTATAATTTAATGGCCTCTGCTTTAGAAGAATGGATTCTTTTATGAGAGGTCATATACTTCAAGATTCTTGTCCTTAGTTTTGATTAAGTCTTGTTCCTTTTTGGAATTATTTCTTCTTTCTTCTAACAAAGTTTCATTAGATATCTGTCATCTTAAACTTTCTTAATATGAAGATTGTATTTTATCCCATTTTAAGCCACTTTTTCTCTTGTAATGGCTTAAAGGTTTAAGACTTTTCTCATGTGAGATGAATTTTTGAACTCTTCTGTAATGTTCTTTGAACAAAAAATACGGCCATTTTAATAATTTGAAGACACATGTTTTGTGTGCAGTCCTGCATGTTGTAAGCATTTCCTTCAAAGGATTTGCACAGTCACAGTATATAAAATTAGAACCTGGCTGCATAGTTGCATGCACAGCTGCAGTAATCCAATAGAAATCTACTGTAGCAGTTTCTATGGGACTCTTCCATATTCTTGTAGCACTGGAATGAAGAATTACAGGATTGCTGTCTATTCCTTTCTCATATTGGACATAACAATGTTAACTCAGCAAGATTGTAGCTGTTTTATTTGTGCTTGGTTCAGAGTTTCTTGTTAGTGAATCATATCTATAAAATTCTACATGTATACTATTTGTGTTACTAAACCTACAAAAATATAAAACGTTGAGATACCTCTGTCCCCCATTTCAGCCTGCATAAGCTGTCAGTGATCTGTCAAACATGAATAACTGCACTGACAGGAATTTTTATTTTTTTTCAAAAAAACACCTCAGTCTTGTAAATATTAAAAACTAATTAAAAGTATAATTCTAAAGATGGACTGATAAATTAATAAAAGGAAAAATAAAATGACCTGAAATACCGGTATTCTTTGGATGGTCAGCATATTTCCCCCAACAATTTGAATGGGAGTCAACCTTGGGCCGGTCAGGATCAAACTCCTAGCTGTGGGCAGAGTTAGCCTGCAATACTGCATTCTAACCACCGTGCCATTACTGCACCACCATGGCTCCTAAAATGATTACACTTAGATTTTACATTAATTGAAGAAATTTTAGTATATACACTGAGAGAAGTAGATAATGCTTTTTGATGGATTTTAGTAAAGAATATCAAATGAGAAAAATGAAGCCAATTTTATAGAGTATATTTATACACTTAAATAACTGATATAAATTGGGAAATAAGCCTTTGGGACAAAATACAGGTAAACTGAAATAAGTATGTTTATCTATGTTTGGATTATTCATTTCATTTCTTAATTTCAGCAGTAGGACCTGTGCAAAAAATTAAACTTTAGCTCTCCTCTCATAGGAGTGTTCTTGCCCATCGTTCCAATTCTTTCCATAGATTCCTTCAGCTTTGCCTCCCATCTTTTGAATTAAAAATCAAAAATATTTGCAAGTAGCTAAATATCTATAATATTTAAATAGTTTTTGAATTGCTGATTTGGAGGTATTTTGTAAATTCAGGATACTTCCCTATTTTGGTGGCATTTGTGTATGTTATCTAGTGTACCATTAGAAAGAATGCTATTCTGACACCACACACTTCAACACCTATAAAAAGGAAGAAATGAGGGGTTGAGAAAATGCATCAAACAAAAAAGATGCTACGTAATTCTCTGTGGAAAAAAAATAAACTATCTGGGAGGGGGTTGCTGTTTGCTTTTATGAATCATCACTTGTAATTTTTGCCCTAGTACTTTGTAATTTAGAAACAAAAACATCATTGAATTCCTTATGCAACTGTCTGTGTATTTGGACTATTTTGAATCTAAAATGCTACTCAAATTCTTCATCAGAAATAATTAAATAATCATGGAAATTTGAATTTATATACTAATCTTGTATTACATCTAAATCCTTCCTTGTCCTTTAGACATGTAATCTGAGAAATTTTACACCCTTTTGAAGCTATGCATGAATTAGTTTTTGCTCACCTTGTTTTTCTTCTTGCTCAAAAAAATTAGATCTTGCATGCAGGATCAAACTTTTCTAATTTTTGTGCCATAGTAATGAGCCACCTCTGAAATTTTCCATCAGTTTCCATCTGGAAAGATTTTTTTTCTTTTAAGGAGTACGGTAATTTAAATATTTTTAAAAGGCTGGAAAGAATATATTTTTTGTATTCATAGTGTATAGTCAAGAGTGTCAGTTGCATGCAAAGAAGCCTTCTAACAGAAGATAATAGATAATTTAGTTGCCATTTGTTGCCACAAATTACTATTCAGAGCCATCCTTTTATGAAGAAAAATCTCTTAAATCATTCTTTATTTCTGCTTGGGAAACATTGCTTGGAATTACACATGCCAAGGTATCACAAGCTAAACCAAACACTGACTTTTTTTAGTTTCAGTGAGATGTTTTTATCTTAGGCAACCAGAGCTATCTACCGTAGCCCTTCCTATACAATAAATATTTTTCTTTTCCTCTTGTTTCTAATAGGGATTAGAGTTGTGCAGTTTTATTTACATAGTTTTATATACTGAAACTAAGCTTTTCAGCACAAATATTTGTACGTACAGATTATGTGACATTTGTAGATTTGTTAATCCAAATCTTTCCTCCTGAGTTTTTTTTTAATCTCCCACATAATAATTTCCAAACAGAAATTGGACAAAAGTGATTAAAAGAGAAGTTGCAGGAGAAAGCAAGCAAAGAAACAAAGGTTTAATTTTGACTAAACAGCCCATGCCATCAAATGAGACATCATTTGAGAAATATTTCCTTACCTGAACAGAGAAACTGAATGACCAAGGATGGGCAAAAAAGCAGTGGGGGAAATTTCCAACTCTCTACCAGCTTCCCAATTGAGTTTCCTTGTGTGGAAGCTAGCAGGTATTATCAAAAGTCTTCCTTCCTTCCTCAGCCAAGAAATTCTTCAATGCCAGCAATTAATGTTTTAAGAAGACATATAAATTATATATATGAATGGGAAATGTGTGTGCCTATGTTTAGGAAATTCAATTATTACCTCAAACAGGTTTCAATCAATGTAGCAGACTTCAGTTTTGACAGTCTGGGTTTGTACAATTGTATGAAGTAATTTGCAATTCCTACCACAACATAAACGATTATCATTTAATATAAATGAAAGAGAGGAAAAGTTGGCTTAAAGTTTAATCTCAATATAAAAAGAGCTGTGTTCTGGTTTAATTAATCCCTTGAATACCTGTACATTTTAAAAGAATATTCTAGAAAAAATATTTGTACATTCCTCTAGAAAATATTGAACGCATTGGCATAGTTACTGCCAAAGTTTGAAAGCTTGTTAATAAGGTATTAAACAGCATAAGACAAACTGAACCTCAGGAATGCTGGGATAAGAGTCTTATCCTTTGATTATTTAGTGAAAGAAATACAGTAGTTTGACCAGAAAGCATAACATTAGGTTACTAGCTTAAATTAGGTCATTAAAATGTGCAATGTGGGTGTTTAGTTGCATGCATGGCCTTTGAAAATTACAAGGGAAGTATGAATACATACATATAAAATTTTGCTTTGTCCACTGAAATGAATTCAGAATTGTTTCAATTAAAGAAAGTTCATTTGAGTATGTAAATCTTTTGATTTAAAGTTGCGGATATTTATAAATTTGCAAATTTCTTCGTAAGAAGCAGTCCAGATTTCATTATGTTGTTGTTGCTATTTAATTTTACTTGGTATTTTTGTTGCATAATTGATTATTACTGTTCACAGTGACTATGAGTGTGAGCTGGAACTAGACTTAAATGGGAAGAAGAATGGCCAGGTTCTTCTTTTGGCATAATACATTTGCCACTTCATATTTATGTGTGACTTACCTCAAAAATTGATAGAAAACAAAACCTATTGGATGCCATTTCCTTTAGAGCTTTGTTTTTATAAGAACTCTCACTCTTTCTATGAAGCATGCATAGCTTGTCAAGCAGGCTTAACCTGAGTAACTTAATTTATGAAATCTATTCTGGGGGAAGATGTTGCCAGCATAAAAAGGCACTTTGCAAAATATGGTGCTTAAAATTTATATCTGATTTGATACTAATTAATTGATGATACTAATTATATCTGATTTGATACTAATTAATATAAAGTTTGTTAATATACTAATATAAAGTATTTAATATTATGCAGGAAGCCACATACTCTCAAACTGTAACAAAAGAATAAATGTGCAAGTGTTGTTTTGATATTCTTTGACTTACATCTTTTGACTTGATAATTATGAATATTTGAAAAAGATGGGTTGAAACTCTTTGACTAGTTTATCTTGTTTGAAAGATCTTAATTGTAGTGGTATCAATAGCACCTTTTTTCTCTGATCTACAGATAAGTGGATCAATATTATAAGCTAGTTTTACAAAAAGTGGGAAGTGTTGCTGTCTGGGTAGAGATAAGTCATAAAATCTCCAGTGCTACTTAATAAATTTGAAAATACCATGTAGTTGATAGTAATGAAACTTCTACAGTTCCAGAAAACAAGGACAACAAATTTTTGGGATAATTGAGCAATTATTAATGCCTTTTTTATTAGTTACCTGAAACCTTTATACACTGCCCATCTTGTACCAAACTCCGGGTAGCTCACTTTATTTTTTGAATGACACATCTATAAGGGGGATGGTACAAATTACTGTAATGGGTATACAAAATTTGTCATTTGTCAGTTTAAAATACCAAAATGACCAAGGCAATAGAAAATTGCTGCCATTATTGTAGTTGTTGTGGAAGAGATAGAGCTGGTAGCAGCTGGGAATGAGCTGCTGTTCCATGATCCTAAGGTTGGTGTGAGCAGTGAGTTGAAATGGGTAGACTTCTGCCATCATGAGAAGCTAGGGAAGGACAAGGAACTCTAGCTGGACATGAAAAAGCAAGCTTGACAGGAAGAGCTTTGGACACAGCAAGGGCTGATTCTTGGGAAAGATATGGAAACAGATAATTTTGTTTTGTTGTCAGTAACATTCTAAATCTCCAAAGAGAAAGGAAAAGAATGTGCATACATACAGAAATGATGGTTACAGGTTTTTTAAAAATAAAAATGATGAAACAAAGATTTTAAAAATTACATTAAAAAGCATTCTGGTAGCTCTCTTCTCTTCCTCCTCCCCCTTTCTCCCCTAGCTGCAAATTGCTACTTGAATACTTTTATACTATACTTTGGACATATATGATTATTGTTTATTTCTATTTGGATCAATTTGATTTTTTTTAAAAAAAACCCTTTTGCTTCAGAAACTATATTCCAAGCATGTTAGCTTGCCTAGCTGTGTGATAAGTTGTCCAGTATATGAGGGAGCCATTCCTGCTTGAATTTGTTTAAACTTTTGCTGTGGATTTTTTTTTCCATTGCCTCCTTGTTCAATTTTAGTTTCCCAATTCTGTTTGTCTTTTCCAATGTTGTGGCAGATTGATTCTTGTCATTATTCTTCATTAAGCAATTCTAGTGTCTTCAATCTATTTCTTGAGTAAAGATATGTTGTGTTGGCATATATGTTCAGATCTTTCTTACTGTAATTGTCCTTAAAGTAAAAATTATTGGTGTAATTGTTTTCAAATAGGTCTTTATTGCATCATGTCAAGTAAAGTCCTAAATATTTCACTGGATCTTTTATTATCTCACAGCCAGACTCTTTTTCACATTTTCTTCTTTGTAAATTAAGGACCTTGTTATTATCTTTTTTTTAATTGATTATATATTCAGAAAAGCAACCAAATCTTTTATTACTTTCATCAACTATGGAGTTTTGTGCTTATAATCATGTTGTACTAATTTTTAGTACTACATCAAGTGCATAGCTATTTCTTCCCTTGAATGTTCATTCCAATTATCTATTATCTTTTCATATCTTGTGGTCACAATTTCCAGAGTAGTCACAAAAAGTAAAGGGGATAATGGACACTCTTGCCTTGTGCCTTTGCTAATTGAAAAACCTACAGAGAGTATTTCATCTTTGCTGCTTGCCTTGGCTACATGTTCTCCACACGTTTCAAATTCTTCTCCAGGATTAATTCTATTTAAGTCCTCTAGTAAAAACACTGTTCCAAATTGTTAAAGGCTTTTTCCAAGTCTAGAAATATTACTGCTGCCTTCTTTTTCCCTAATATTGATTAATTCTATGGCTTTTATGATAATTCTGTTATCTTTAGTCTTTCTAGAATGTAATTTCTCTGGTTCAGCTAGCATAGTAGTAAATATATTGTAAGTGAAATTCAGTGAAGAATTTTATCTACATTACTAGGTTTATTTGGCTGCTTCCCTTTGTTCAAGTGGCATGTGCTTATGTTTGTTTTGCCATGGAAAGTATAGATCTGTTTTTAACAAAACAATAGGAGAGGAAACTAAATATGGACCAAGTATATTATTTATATGCAATAGTATCTTTATTCAATATTAACCATTCTTGTTATTTCTTATTCATCACAAACCTTCGTTAAACTCTCTTGAAATTTATAGTTATTTATTCTTTTTTAGACTAAGAACAAGGATTCATGTCTTCAGGATGAAGTAACATCTTCTGTTTCACAACTCGCAACAAAGGTTTGTGTATTTTTGAGATGTGAATTTAAACTTTATTTTGGATTTCTCCTGTTGGGAATGTTTTAAGTACACTACTATTTGTTCAAGCAAGATTTATTGGTTATGTCTGTAACAAGATGATTTATTATATTCTATTAACCTTTACATTCTTACTATTGAATGTAAGCGGGGCAAGGAGAGGGTCCAGGCCTCCCAAGCATGGTGGGAGACCTAGGCCCTCTTACTGCCCCCATTAAGGGTCCTGGGTTTTCTCCCCTGTGCTCCACTTAAGGTGGAATGCACAGTCATTTAAAAACTGCTATTGGGAGAGCCAGGATTGTGGTCTTTAAGCAAAGCAATCATGTGTCTTGCTTAATGACTGCTTCATTCAAGAACTCAGATTATGTGCCAAATTGTGGTTGTAAGTGGAGGACTATAAACTTTAAACTTTAAAAACACTTCAGTAGATAAATGTCTGCTGCTTTTGATATTTAAAATTTATGATGTGAGACTGAAAATCAAGTATAGCAATCAAGGACATGTCACTAAAGTAATATCTGTAAGGAAATGAGTTAGTCAAATGTGTATTGACTGCAGTTTCGTTTAATACATAAATTATTGGGGCCTCATCTAAGGAAGCACGCTTTCATTCTTCTAAACAAGTCTATAGATGTATCAATATATTTTTGTATACTGTTGGTGCTGCAATTTTATCTGTGGCTCCAATAAGCCTTGTGGCTCCAGGAGTTTTGCAACCACTCCATATGACAAAAAGAAGGAATTAATTTTAAATTTTGCCCAGACCAAAATCATTACCTTCTCTAAATATGCAACAAATCTTTAGCAGTTGGGTGGACACATTATTGACTGTGGCGTACTTGGTACTCTCTGAGCTTGGTTGTTTCCTTACACATGTTTTATTACCCAACTAGATAATATCCTCATTGCTAGTGGGTGTTGGGTTTGCTTCTTGTTGGGGTGTGATTTTCTCCTTCATAGTTCCTTGATTAGAAAAGCAAGTCTGTTGAAAAGTAACCCATACTAACCAAGTGCTCCATTACCAAAATAATATCCCAACTATCACAAGAGAAGCTGAGTATGATTATTATTCAGATGAGTACAAACACATTGCAGCAACCCAGAACAACCCCAAAAGAAAACAGATCACCCATACAACATCTGCTGACAAAATGAATACCTATGCAACTTTACCAAAAAGTGCCTGATTACTCAAGCCACTCTAGCATAATCAAGACAAACTATGATAACACTGCCATACATCAGAAAAAGTCTATAGATTGTTACAACCACATGGCATCACTGTGGTACACAAACCAACAAAAGCCCTCAAAAATATCTTAAATAAACAAAAACACCCAGTAATCCAAGAAACAAAAACTGGACTTATCTACAACATACAGTATAAGAACTATAACAGCCATTATAGCAGAGCACATCCATGAACACAAAAAAGCACTTGAAAGGCATGATGAAAACCCCTTAATCTCACAGGACATGGACAGGCTTGAACATAGTTTCAGTTGGGAAATTGTGAACATTCCAGACCAAGCTACAAGAAATACCATTGTCTGCAACCAAGAACTGGTGGGACCATAAAATAAAGCTATAGAAAATGAAAAAGCTGAAGTACTCTGGGACTCTAGAATTCAAACCAATAGGCACATCAGACTTAGCAATTTTCAATACAGTAATAAGAAAGACCAAAAAAAAAAAAAAGGCTGGATAATGGACATGGCAGTACCTGGAGACAGCAGAATAGATGAGAAAGAACTAGAAAAGATAGCAAAATACAAAGACCTGCAAATAGAAATAAAATAATTGTGGCAAAAGAAAGCCAATAGAAATAGGCACCTTGGTGCAATCTCGAAATAACTGAAGCACGACTTGAATACCATCGGCATTGACACATTCACCATCAGTCAATTGCAAAAGGCAGCTTTACTCAGAATAGCTTTCATCCTGTGACGATACCTCTAAAACTATCAAACATTAACATCTGCCTCTCCCAGATCCTTGGGAAGAACTGAACACGTGAATAAAAATGCCAAATCGTGTCTGAATATCTGGCTGACTGTGCAATGAACCATAATAATAATAATACGATTAACAATATTGTAAATGGTTTGATATTTAGCATGTGAACAAAATATTTTATAATAGGATTCAGCTGGTTAACAATTATGAATTTATAGATTTCATTATCCATCTATATGTCTTTGAATATAGAGACAGAGATCTACTGATGGATAAACATAGCGATAGCATAGGCCAGTGTTGGTAAACCTTTTCGGCACTGAGTGCTGAAACGGGAGCACGTGCGCTTGGGGGGAGCGCCAGAAACCGGAAGAGCAGCTCCCCGGAGCGCATATCTGTGCTAAGAAGATGAGTTTCCAGTTTCCGGCACCCGCACGCGCGCCGGCCACCTGTTTTTCCAGTTTCCTGTGCTCCTGCGCATGCGAAGACCAGCTGGCAGGCGTGCATGAATGCGCGCCAGGACCCGGAAGAGCAACGGGCGATGGCTGTGTGCCGCTTCCAGCATGTGTGCCATAGGTTCGCCATCACGGGCATAGACTATGCTTATACAGCATATTGAATTACAAAATGCCACGTAGTTGCTTTGTGAAAATTGTTCAGAAGAAACCTGCCTTTTTTTCTACTAGTTTTAAAGTATAATTTAACATCTGGGAACTTAATGAAATAAAAAAGCTTCTTTTTTAAAAAAAAGTTTGAATCTATGTAGATATTACATCTTAAATTTTAAAACTGTAAGCTGCTAAGCATGTCATACAGATTAAGTTAAATAGTTATATTTAAATTTTAATAAAAGCTTATCTTTTAAATTTTTCTTATCTTTTCCAAAGATATCCTAGGCAATCTTACAGAGTTAAACTAAGAAATTAAAAGTCATACTGTCCTGTGTATAATATATCTATTATCATTAGCAGTAATATAAAGCTACCATGTTTCCCCGAAAAACGTCCGCAGCCCAGTTGCAAAATGCTCAAGGCCTGGTAGTGGCCCAGGGTTTGAGGACCCCTGACGATATAACTTTCCTTTCCACTATGGAGTTTGGCCTTCTTTACTGTTCTTAAGTTATCATTAATATAATGAGCAGGCTTTTTTTTAATCCTCGGAAGTGCTTTTGAACACTTCCCACTGAAGGCCTATTTTTCCTTATCAAATCATGCAGATTTTTCATGTTTCCAGTATATACATTGAGGGAATTGTCCGTTGTTTAATAATCATGCTGTAGATATCTTCGGTAAAGGTTTCCCTGTCCAGTCATGTCAATTCTAGATCACGGTGCTCATCTCCATTTCTTGGAGAGCCAACATTTTCCAAAGACAATTTCCATGGTCATTGTGGCCAGTATGGCTATACCTCAGAGGCACATAGAATGCTCTTACCTTCCCACCAAAGTGCTACCTATTTACTCACACTTGCATGCTTTTGAACTGCTAGGTGGGCAGGAGCTGGTGCAGGAACAAGAGCTCACCCCCTCATGTGATACTCGGGTCTCGAACCTGGACTGTCAGCTTTCCATTTGACAAGTTCAGCATCTTTAACTACTGAGCAATCACGTGTTAAAATGCTAAATAATTTAATAAACATTAGTTTATGAACTTTGAATTAAAACTCCTCTGCATATAATTTATTACTATCCTATTCTTATTACTTTATTTTATTATTGATTCTTTTTAGTATAATAAACTGAATGACCATTGCATTTCTTTCACTCACAAATACACACCTTTACTTTTTTTACTTCTGAGACTGTACAAATTTCATAAAATAATGAATTTTCTTTTATTTTCCTTGAAATATAATATTTTTCTTTAAAGATTTTCATATTTGAAAATCAGTGGTGCTCATTAAATTATGATCACTTGTTAGCAGAGTTTTTTTCCTGATCATTGTGAATTTATTCAGTACAGCATATGGATAAATAGTGATAGAAATGTAAGAGTTCAATTACTGTATGTGCAATTTAAATTACAATATATAATCAGTTCATCATTTATGGAAGGTCAACCATTAATACAGCATCATACCTTCTATATATAAAAGAATGAATACAGTCATTACTTTAGCTAGGATCTGCAGTAATAATAAAGTGTGTTAAATAATGTATTATGTAATTTAAAATATTTAAATATTCTCAAAAAGTAAGCCAAGGCGCTTCTTTAAAAAAAGAATCAAAAAACAAACATTATATAAAAGTATATATTTTCATGCTAGATTTTTTTTCTGACCAAAAATCTATTAGTTCCTTGATAAAACCATTAACTTACAACAAACTAGAGATATTATGATGTACAATTATGGTATATTTTGTGTCATATGGTGCATTTTAAAGGGTATTATGAAAAGTGATTGCTTAAATAACAGGAATTTCATTTAAGTCATAAAATGTATTATTCTCTCCCAAAATGCATAAACAAACTACAGGGAAATTGTTTTAACATTCCAGGAAGAGGCCCAATTTAAAACTTTCCTTTGATATATAGTACATCCTACAATAGAATTTTTGAACATTTCCTAAAACAAAAGTTGCTACCAGACAAGACTGATTTAATTCATCTGAGAAATTGCTTCCCTACATGTATTTGTTAATCAGAAACATCACTAAAACAGTGGCACACAAATATTTAATATATGCAGTATTACAGTATATTATAGCAGAATGAGGACTCAGTGTGATTTAGTGACCATATAAGCACTAAGGGTTTTCTTTCCACCAAGGGAAACCAAAGAAAGGAAGAACAAGGAAGGAGAATGTAATGGGATAGTTCGAAGTTCTTTTATTTTAGTTTTTTAAATCCCATGCTCTAATGTTTTACTTGAGATTCCTCTTGTCACATTCAGGTAAACATTTCTTCCTAGGCAAATAATGTACCATTTAGATTTAGTGTAGAAAGTCAGCAACCTTGAAATTCTCTTTATAAAGTTACAGTGCTTCAACATTTACAAAATTTGTGCAAAATCCATTATAATTAGCAGATTTTTAAAACTGATTAAGAAATAAAAATGGATTCTCTGCTATATTCCAGAAGGCACAGTGAGGCACAACTGGACTCTTTTATATAAAATGGCATAGTTCTGACTTGTGATATGGTGAACTGATTTCATATTTCAGACAAGAACAAGTATCATTTATTTCTTTATAGTTTTTATATTGCTGAATCTCAAATGACTTTCATCAGTATACAATAGTGTAAAATAATTCTCAGAGACAAAAAATCAGAATAAACAAAAAAAGCAATAATACAAATAATTATTCAGGTTTAATGTTTATTTAATAATTTATTAAACTTGTATGCCGCTCGAGTTTCACGCAATTCTGGGCAATTCACAACAATACAATTAACAGAATAATGATAGTTTTCATTCCCAAAATGCATTCTGGGACAATTCAGTCTTCAGTGGATTCTGAAAGGCCAGCAGTGAGGATGCTAGAAGGTAGTCATTCTATAAAGTGGGGCCTACAACTGAAAACCATTGTTTGTGTCCCTCCCCACCTACACACAAATCTGAGAATCAGCAAAAATCTTGGTGAGAGTTATGTACTGTGCAGATAAATTGGATGTGCTATCCCCATACAGGGGAGGCTCTAAGTCTGTAAATGCTAAGCCACATAAATATTTACGGGTTAAATCCAAGACTTTGAATTTCACAGAGAAATTTAATAGTATCCAAAGCAATAATTGTAAGGCATGTGTTACATGAGCATGATGAATTTGCTAATTTGTTTGCTGTATTTTGCACCAGTCATATTTTCCAAGTTGTGTACAAAGGCAGGGTTATGTACACTGCACTGAGGAGCTTAGGTAATGATGTTAAGTATAGTATACAAGTCACCACTGGGATAAACACATGAACCATCATGGCTGGGGCCTTCTGTTTCAGGAAGGGGCTCAACTTTGTTCAACTGAAGCTAGACAAAGTGCTTGCTGGCCATAATGCACCTTGTTCTCTAGGAATAGCTATGGATAAAGAGCTTTCCAATCTGCAGATCTGCTCTTTCAAGAGAAGTATACTTTATTCAGAATTATTACTGAAGAAGATTAAGATTCATCTGCAAAGAGAGCAACTTGTATCTTACTCTAGGGTTAAATTTCAACCAGACTCAAAAGCCTCTACTGGTTCAAGACTTCTGGTTCATCCTTGTAGAAACGTAACACCTGAGCATCAAAGTGGACTCACTCTTAGGATAAACACGATGGATATGATAGAAACAGTTTTAAAAGATGCTGAAATGTACCACAACATGGGGGTGAGAAGTTTCTGATTTTGATCCGGGTGAATAAATTATTGTAAGCAACACCAAGTTTAAAATCACTCCTGAGATGGTTATTTATAATACTTGTTTTATTAATAGATCTAAGCAGATAATTTTCTCTAAAGCACAAATTTAACATATATAATTCTTGAGCAATACAGATTAAAAAACGTACAAAGTTACTATGCAATATTTAGATTAATGACTAAAGCATTGCTATTGTTTTCTGGGCCATATAAATATTAAAGCAGATTAGGAACACTAATAAAGTAATAAAAAAATAAAACAGTAGAAATGTCATGAGAATTTGGCACTTTAAAGTTTTTTAAGAATATATTTTAATTTGTAAAATTATATTTGGAGGTCAGTGAATATTGTGTACAGGTAATATCTTTGCAAGTAGCAGACTGCCAGTCTCCACTTTAGACAACAAAAGATTGGGCTGAATCTGAATCTAATGTTTTTCTCAAATTCTTTAAAATGTAAAGCCAAAAAAAATGAGCATAGAAATATTTTAGGAAATTTAAGGGTTTATTATTATTAATGCCTTATTATTGCATTCAATTGCTTCAAAACAAGTTGCAACTAGGATACAATCAAAATTTCAAATTATATTAAACTTATGAAAGAAAATATACTTTAACCATTAAACCTTTTCACTAGTATTGTCATATTTTGTAGAATTATTTATACATATTTTTATTATATTCATTATTAGGTTCAAGGTGCAGGTTTTCGGGGTTGGAAAGAAGTAACCTCCATATTTAATAAAGATGATGAACAACAATTATTAACAGGATGTAGATCTCCAAAATCTAAAGGGTATGTATATAATGGAGTGCAAAATGATACTAAATGTAACAAGCTATCTTGTAGTAAGTTTACTCAAATTATTAAAGCTAGAATCAAGGCAATAAATCAGGAAAAAGTAACTAAGATTCCAGAAATTTAGACAATATAACAACTTAAATTCTGTACTGTTTTCATAACAAAACATTCTATTTAAAGATTTATGTTGAATTGGAGCTGTAATTGTTATAGATGACTTGTGCAGAAAAACTGGCATTATTCCCAATAATACAGCTAAAGCCGCCAATTCATAGAATTCGAAGGGCTTGCAAATTAATTACTTTAATTTTTTACTATTCTGGTTAATCTTATATTAACCCTTTTCGCCTTTAGCCATTTTTTAAAAGATGGAAATATAAAAACAAAAGCTTAAATGAGCTAAATATATTCAGTCAGTGAAACTTGAACGGTAAGAGGAAGATATTGGAAAAACCCATCCTAATCATCTTCAATCCAGTGATAAAACAATGTCCATCTACTCTGACCTAAACAATTAAATATCTTCCTTTTTCATATGATTTCCAATAAAACTATTTATTGTTATCCAGAACGAATATGAAACTTAAAGAAGACTTGAAATCAGAAAAGAAAGGTGGATTTTGGGACAGTTTGGTGATAAAACAGAACATCCATTCCAGGAAGCCCGATGAGATTGAAGGATGGGAACCTCCTCAGATTCCTGCCAGCGACCATCTCAATGATGCAGAAAATACTCTAAGTGACTCTTCATCTTGGTCAGGCTGGGAAGATGAAACAAAAGGCTCAACAAAGTACACAAACCTGGCAAGCTCAGGGAATAGTTCAAGGTGGAGTATTAAATCAGCCGGAAGGTTGGTCAGCATTAGGCGACAAAGCAAAGGTAACCTTACTGATAACTGGGAAGAACTAGAATGATATAAAGTGTTAGTTATGACAAAATAGAGCATTTCGGCTTCAGTGTATTCCACGTTTTTCTGCAAGAATAGCCAGTCTGAATCTGGGATGGGTGCATGCATTTCTAGAATACATCTAGAATATTATGAACCTGTTCCACAAATGCTAGCACCAGCCCCAGAATACTTGGATCCACTCAGTCCATAGGAAAAAGTGCAAGTTTTGTTCTGCATGTATCTGCAAAAGATGTGGAATGTTCTAAATACTGTTTTAGGTTAGATGATTTATGTATGTACTTAAACCAAATCAAAACACTGCATCTTTTTACAGAACTGCATTATTCAAATTCTTTAATAGTTGACTCATTGGTTTCTTAGACCTACTATTTCCTCACTGAACACAGTTCAACACCAACTTTGTGCCTATAATTTCCACATTCACACTGTCTTATCATCTTGAGTTGCTCTTTAAAAACTGAAATGATTGTATACACTGGTTGAATATTGACTGCATTAATGTAAGGTTTAGATTTCTTGAACTTCAGGTAAATTTTTTGAATGCTTTTCCTGTTTTGTGAAAATGCTAGTTTGTAGCTGATACCTCATTGTTCCAGCTTTATAATGGTTCTTAAGATGGACATTTTGACCTGCCAAAATTCTTCATTTTTCTAAAATACCAAATCAAATATGAAGCGCAAAAACACCAATGTTTTTCTTCTGTTGCAAACATGCCACAGATGCATGTTTGCAACAGGAGAAAAACTCTTTCTGTATATCACTAATGCTTCTGCATATTGTGATGTTGGACTATCACTCAGCTAAAATAGAAGTGCAATCATCCTGAATCATATACCGCAAACACAACTCAGATGTCATCCTAAGCACAAATTCTATCCTTACAAAAGTAGTTGCATATAGTTTGACTCTACTTTGTAGCAAAAATAGAAGCAAGAACTCCTCATCTGAGCAAATTTGTTTAATATGGAAACTTTTAAGGTTGCTATTGCTACTCAGCTGAGTCATTGTATGTATTACCATCATTGTTGATAACATTGCATATTGTGAGGTATTTTTAGGCTGTTGTATTATTTAGAAAACTAGGAAATCAAGCCTTTCATAAAGTCCGGCCTATAAGAAATGTTATCATTCAGTTTGTGCACAATCCTTTTATAGACTAATTGCTTTTCAATCTTTGTCCTTGTATCCTCTATCCACATGATCCTCTTTATCTTTGCTGCTATGTAAGATTTAATTGGTTATGCTCTTTCTTTACATCTTCATGGAAACAAACATTCTGTCTTGGCTATCTACAAATGCTTATTTTAATTTGCTGTTAACACAAATTATTTGCTAGCTGCTGCTAAATTTATTACTGAAGAATAATAATTTTTCATAGTGCAAAGAGAACAGAAGAAATGTACTCTTAACGTTAATGTGGGGTTCTTTCCCCAACAGGATATTTTTATATATACATTTATTGAAAATTGTTTCATGTATGCGCTTAGCACGATAGAAGATACTGTACTTTTGTATGCATATGTGCCCCCATGAAAGAAGAAAGAGATGCAATGACTTTGTTTGAACAACTTCCTTCAAATCAACAAGGAAACACATTAGATAAATGTTTCATTATAAGCATCTTTTCCAGTCTTCTGACTGCTCTATATATGAAGTTCCCTCAAAGGCTAGAGATTAAAACTTGCTAAAAGTTATTTTACACATAAAATATTCTTGTGAACGGAATCCAGTAATTTTGAATTGGAGAAGACAGTTACAGTTAAATGAGAAGCTACCAAAGAGCCATTGTTCAGCTAACTACTAATACTACTGATTTAAAAAATGAAAATATTAAAAGTGCCTTGAATTATAATAGTTTGCTATAGAAATGTTTGGTTAGAGAAATTTACTGTTTTCTTCCTCATCCTTAGAAAACTTTGATTATTTTTTGATTTCAGGTTTTGCAAAATGAGTATCTAATCAAGGATGGTAGCATATTTCTTGCCTCTTAGTTACCAATCCTTACTTGAAACTGATATTGAGCATGCATGCCACTGCTTATAGAATGACCTGCTTAGCAATATAGAAACTAAAAATCTACGTTCAAAATTTATTTTTTAAGAATCAGTTTTTTTACAGGACTGTTTTATAACTATGCAGAACATTTCCAAGGTATAATTCCTCCCTACAGGTAAAAGCTTCAAATTATATATAAAAAAATGAAATATCATACTACACAGACAAAAATTATGGCTACAATCCAGAGATACGATATCTCTCAGTCATACAACAAGATTTTATAGTCTTCATTCACCATGTCAGTACTGTCTTATGTCTTTGAGCATACAGAATTTTTCCTTGCTGCTCTATTGCACTTCAAGATGCCCTTATGCCAAGCAGTATCTTGTAATCAAATGATTTGCATGCAGATTGTAAAATTGTGGTGGACTAGGCTGCCACAACCAGCCTGAATCTTGAAAGTGGGCTATTAACAAACTTTTTTGCTTTTAGTTTTTTTTCTACTGACAGTTGTATTTCAAGTAATGGCATTAGCCCTATGTTGAGGAATGATAGACAACATTTTTTTTCAAACACCAAATTGTAAAATTGCAGCCTAAACAAAATTGCTACGGAGGAATGGGATTTTATAGTAGCATTATAGCTGAACAAAGAATTTAGAAAAAGATTTGTTTGGGCAAATTAAAACAGTATCCAAACCACTGAGACTAAAAGTATATTAAGGCCCCTTTCAAGTTCAGAGAAAACTTTACAAATATGCATGTTCTGTTGAAAGTGATTTACTGCCTGATTATTCTAGTGTGTATCCTAATTTCTTTAAATTAATTGAAAGTAATTCCAGAATATAGCCATTTTCTTTATGCAAAGACTTCTTTGGTTTACAGTTTATGGAAGATAACCATACAAAAGAAGCAAACGTATGTTGGCATTGAGATCCGACATAGAAACAAATCCAGGAGTGCAACTTAAAAGAGTCAAATATGTATTCTTACTTACCATTTATCAAAACTTTTTTATACTGTGACAGATAGAAGCTCTGCCTTGCATATTATACCTGTCAAGTGCCTGTATTTCACCTTGATGTCATTTCTGTAATGTCCAGCTTAATTCCATGTATAATAATACTCACACATTTGTCCTATATTTATATTGACAAAGATGGGTAGATTTACAAAATTCAATTCTATTGTAAAACAAATTCCGCCATCTGCATCCTATGTGTTGGCTTAAGCTTTTGCAGTATTAGTAACGAGTTGTGATGATGAAGCTAATCTACCTGAGAAGCAGACTGATATGAATGGTTTGGCCCCACTGTTACAAAAGCTGTTCTGTTCATTGGCCAGTCATGACTGGCAATCCTTTAATACAGTCTTCACAAAACCCACGGACCACAAGTCTTCCTCTCTGACCTGAACTTCAAATTATATATTGAGTGATGGCTTGCCATAGAAATTCTAAAATGCTATCAGTTGCTCTGCTGGATCCTTTTGTGTGCAGTAATGTGCAATATGGTCTATTTGGTCTTAATGCTGGATCCCGTGTGCTTCGGAAGTAGGCAAAAGGTCCAAAGATCAGGCCTAAAGTGAAAATTTGAGATATATAAGTATTGCCTAGTGTATTAAATCTATGGAACTTCTTTTATAAACACGCACAGAGTCTATCAAAATTTGCACACTGTTACATTGGTTTCTGTATGTTTAATGTCAACAAAATTCATGGGATATAAGTGTCCTTCACTTTGGCTGGTTTATGTCCATGTTTTCCCAAAGCAGAACTACTTAATACTTAAAGGTAATGATTAAATTTTAATATAATTTATTGATGTGCTTTGGTAGATTTTTAAAATATAATTTTCCTTGTGAATATTTGCTTGACAACTTATTTGCATTTTTCATGTATCACTACTTTGATATATGTCAGCTTTTCTTTAAACAACACATACCCTTTTTTTGTAACTATTTGATTTTAACTATATTAGTTTTAAAAACATCGCTTGAAAGTTGCACAAATGTAATGATTCATATGTTGTTCATGTTGCCTTTTCACTACATCTATGCATAATACTTGGCTTGAAGTCAATGAAGGTGAAATGCTTTATGTGACTTTAATTAGTCACTTAATGCTCATGTTTCCTTTTCTGTATTTTATTAGTTTTACTTAAAAATAGTATTTTCACAGATGAATAAAAACTAAATTAAAACCAAACTAACAAAATTTTTCATTTAATTCTATTGATTATATGTTCCAAAGACTGTAGAATATAGCAGAATATAGCTATGATTTACTGTACTTGTAAAGGATTTGCATTTATACGTTTGCCACATTGGTATAAGTGCCATTGATTAATTTGATTGATTAGGAGAGTCAGCATCCTAGGCCTACACTCTTAGCTTAAAGTTTTCTTCCAAAAACCAGTAAAAATCTGCTGCTTATTTTTTTATATTTGTCTCCCACACCTTTAGGACAAAAAGTCAGTAAAAATGCAATCTATATATATAAAGCAGAAGTCCGGTGCGCACGTAGGTTTGTATGCGCTCTATAGAAATCTTTAATTCAAGCTGG
>JANHJO010005747.1:8783-21363 GCA_032468235.1 Pseudoxyrhopus heterurus | reverse complement strand
TGACCTGCATATAGGTTTCTCAAGAGACAAATAAGATGGTCTGGTACTCCCATCTCTTTAAGAACTTGCCACAATTTCTTGTGCTCCACACAATCAAAGGCTTTAGCATAGTCAATGATTTAATTTAACAAATAGGATTTGTTAAAAAAAAATCCAGTGCTGAAAACAAAACATTGCCCATTTCTTCATATTTTAACTAGATTACTATTTTTGTTTCTTCACAGATCATCTATTTTTGATTAAATTTTTTATTTCATGCTTTCTTGTCCTAAAGAGCAAAATGAGGGGAGATAATCCTTAATGAAATTCTCACAGAAAAGATGCCCAACTTTGTCTCCCAGCATCTCTAAATGATTCTTCCAGATTTAAAAGAAGGGCATAAAAGCTGGATGTACCTTGGTCATCTGAAGATTACTGAGCTGCTGCTGCCACATAAGGATAGTTTCCAATCGGCAAATCCAAATATTGATGTTTCCGACCAGCACTGATTTCCCTACACTCCTGATTAACATGCAGAGGGTAGAACTCAGGTCCTGAAGAAGATCTTTAATCAGGCGTGGATTATACTGGTCTTCCAAAACTTGGAATGGGAATTGAAAGATATATACAGGTGGATGAGTAAACCCGCTTTTAAATATAGTGTACAGACTTTTCATTCTCTTACCATAGCTAAAACAGAACCTTCCCCATAACATGGTTCAAATGAACAGGTAATTTGATCCAGCTGTGTAATCCTTAGCTAGTATTAATCAGAATGAATTCTACAAATAACATAAATAACCCTACTGGTAGGCATGGAATGGGACAACTTGCCACAGCCAATGCGTTGTGGCCAACGCGTTGCAGCCAACTCGCTTTGGCCAACTCACCACGGCCAACTCGACGATGGACAACTTGCCATGACCAACTTGCCATGGGAAAGTTGCTACAGGACAATTTAACAATCCTATTCAATTATTATCCATTATCTATTAAAATAGATGTGTTTGTGTATGTATGTTCCAGCATAACTCTGGAACGCTTCAAGCAATTTCAACCAAACTTAGTACATAGATGACTTACCCTCTGGAAACAAATACTGTGGGGTAAGACACCCCTAACACCCCTCAGGGGAGGGTGCCTTAAAATGGCTTCTACTGTACAGCACAGTGGACTTCCCATGGTAATGGCTTCACAGTACTCCACAAGGGGGCTCCCTCTCAGCCCTCCAAGGAAACGTCAGGCAATTGGCCAAGTGCAATCAAAAAAATGAAACACCAGTGTAGACAAGAAACTCCTGAGGAGAGGAATAGAAGACTTGCGACGCTGCGCGAGAGACAGTACAACAGCATGAGTCCCGACTACAGGATTTTCCTGTCTAATACAGGATTGGGATAAATAAATAACCAGGCAATGCTGGGTTATAGGCTAGTTTAAAATAAATAAATAAAAAATAAAATTTTTGCCATTCACATTTCATTTCTGAAATGTGGGACATTCTATCTCTCCTTTTGCAATCTTTTTAAAAATGATTCCATTCCACCATTTCTTTGATATTAGTGTAACTCTTGTCCTGCAGTGAGTTGTTCTGTGGCAAAATGGCTGTGGAAAGTTGGCCCCACAGCGAATCATCATCGATCCCGGTAGGCAATCTTTTGGGGTAAGTGAACAAACTTGAAATTCTGAGAACATGATGCAAGCTTTACCTTTTTGAACAATCTTATCCAAAATGTTGAAGTAGTTCTTTTGAGCTGCACCACTCAAGGATGTCAACTGGGATTTGGCTATTAACTGCAGAAGCTAAAAGAAAACAGCCATCCTTAAACGGTACATAAAGTCAAATGACACATATTAATCACAAGAAGCTACAGCAGGACTAATCAAGTGGAGTGCAAGTGAACGACTCTTCTGATGCTGTCAAAAGCAGCCGGCCTTTGAATCTGGGCTTGCTCTTCTCTGCATGTGTGCAAATTCCCTTTTGAGGGTCACAGCAGGAGTGCAAGTCACTTGTACATCCACCTGTCTACAGCTGCTCTTAACATCAGGAGTTACTTTAAGAGTGACACACAATTTCCCTCCAATTTTAATCCTGTAAAGTTCAAACCAAAGGCACTCCTGAGCGATAGTTTTGTCACATAAAATGCAGAATTAAAAGGTAGTTTTCGAGTTCCTGCAAGCAGATGGGGGGAAAAAATGAACTCCTGCGAAGCCGTTCTCTTGAAAATATTTTTGAAGTCTAGAAAATGTTTTTGCTCTACTTCATCAAACATCTATGAGGGAGATGCAAATATTATTACTATGCTTGAGCCATTTTAAGCGCATTCCAACCACAGCACTTCCCGCTGATTTCAATAGGAGGATTAACAAAATCAACAAAGTCACCCAGAAAGGAGGCATGCTCAGATGCCCAATATGCCTGAATATTTAATTTAAAGATACTTAAGTGAATTTCAACATAATCCTAAGCATGTTTAATCAAGTAAATATATGAGCTCTGTGGCTCAGCCAAAGTGCAAAGCAGTAACTTTACACAATGTGCTGATCAATGCTGTTGGCCAAGGTATTCTCTAGGTATGAGAAAGTTCTGGGAGTAAAAAAGCTTCTTTGTAACTACTCCGATAATATCATCATCAAGTTGGGATACAAGTAGGTGTCAGCCACGGAAGCCATATAGCCATATTTTTAAGATGCTTCAAGGCTGCCACAGTTAGAGCCTGGGAATTTGGGAGAGGGGAATTCTTAGTGAGTAGTTGATTAGACTCAACAACATTCTTTCTGAAAGTCAAGGTCATGTCAGTCTGCACCTGGGTGGGCATAGGTGAAGGAATGGCTTCTCCCAGAACGATGTTTGATTGGACCATGTGATGGACTGATGGGTGCAGGGGACGGATCTTTGATTTTCACTTGGGGAAGGGAAAACCCGGAATTCTCAGATTCGGATTTTCCCGGATGTGCCAACATGACTTCTCTAATAAATTCTTACTTGGATGGACTTTGACTCCGAGTGCTGAATGGATATGGGGAGTTTCTTTGGAACACTGACAGTAAGTAGGTAGTGAAATCAATGCAAGATTTAGAGCCAGACCATCTGAATCTATTATGCTAATCAACATGCAGATAGCTAGTTAAAACTTGTTCTGAACCCCCTTAAGGTCAACAGCATAAGGCACGTTCATGAACTATAAGAATTAATTCAATCATGGAATTGCACAGGCCAGGAACATCTTACTTTAACTACGTAATTGAACCTGCGGATGTCCTGAATTGCACTTGAAAAATCCAAACGATTGAACGCTTCTCCCAAAGTGCAGTAGCCATGCCTCTTGAAACAAAAAAAGAAAGAAAACAGATGTTAAGATATACAGAAGGACCTGTACTAAAAAACAGAAGATGAAGCAGGAATAAGAAGTACACAAGCTACACAAGGAGGGATTCATGCAGCAGCTGATGCTCCAGTTTCCAAGCTGCCTAATTTTTCAACATCTTCACCAAAGGAGAACAAAGGAGGGAAGGCAAGAGGAAGTTTCTATATAAACCTAACAGGGCTCATTCTGCTTCTAGATCATCTGCGGCAAGTGTTCAATGCCTAGAATGCTTGCTTTTATCTCTCAAGAGGGAAGGCACACGTGTAATGTTGTACTTTAAATCAATTATGATAAGACATATAGGAAGAAAAAATAAAAAAAATGATTGATACTGAAGCTCCTCAAGACTCATTAGATCTTTTTTTTATAGATAATATGAATAAATTGATTGACATGTTTTGATAAAACTGTCCCTATCCTGAAAAAGTGTTAACATACAATATACCAAGTGGTAGGATTCAATTTTTTTTTACTACCGGTTCTGTAGGCGTAGCTTGGTGGGCATGGCTATGCGGTCAGCCAATCAGAGGTGGTATTTGCTGGTTCTCCAATCCAATCAAAATTATCGCTACTGGTTCTCCCGAAACTGTCAGAACTGGCTGAATACCACCTCTGAATATACCCCTTTCTGCAGTTGCAAGAGTAGATCCCTTAAATGAGGGACTACCAGGGCCTTTTGGAAACAGTCATTGTACAGAACACTTACTTCACGGGTACTTTCTTTATGAACATATATCCAATTTTCACGATAAAAACCTGAAAACAGAAGCACAAACTCATTGAATAACTTCAAGTTTAGGATGGATAACATTTCCCCTTGCCCAAATTTCTTTTCTATGGCACTCCCAGAATTCCCTGGCTGAATTTAAGAGTGACTCCCACCAAAGCATTAGCTATCAGTACTGTAGCCATTTCAAGCAGGCTTCTGGTGTTGATCAAAATCTGGTGCTAATGTAAATATCAGTTAAGATTTAATATTGATCAATCAAGGAATGTCACAATAAGTTTTGTTTTAAGGCTGTTCTGTGAATGACTCCATTGAATCCATATATCTTTATATAGTTTTATTAGTTTATAATATAACACACAAAGAGAATACAAAAGCAAATATTAGGGAAATTAGGGAAGGAAAAAGGGAAGTGACTAGTGAGGGGAAGAAAGGAAAAAAGGAAAAAAAGGCATTGACTTCCGACTCCTTTGGTGCAGTTGAATAAAGCATTAAGATCTACGCTCAACTTTTTACTTTTTCATAATAATAGAAACTAGCCATTTCTACAACAACAAATCTAATTGGTAAAAGTCAAAGTTTCATCTTTTTCCACCTCAAGCACAAAGTCCAGAAGTGGTTTCCAAGTTGAAGTAAAGGTGTTTGTGTTCTTTTCTTTAACCAGAGCAGTCAATTTAGTCATCTCTGTTAACTCCATCAGTTTTTGCAGCCATTCATCCATTGTGGGGGTCGAGGTGACCTTCCACTTATGTGCGTACTCTACGCCCACTGAATCCGTATATCTGACTCTGCGTTTGCTGTCCTGTCAACTAGATTATTCAAGCATTATTCAATAAAGATGATTAGGACAGCTCTTCGACAGACTGCCCACATTCAAATCTAGAGAAAGGGATTGAACAGTCTCTTTGGACCAAAAATTTTTTCAGTGTGTAGATGGTGTCCTCATCAATATTACATACTTCCAGTTATTTCACAGGCTACCAAATCTAAGAGTGAAAAAATGAAACAAAGAGAACAATATTTACAGCTTGGCTTAGGGGATGAAATTTCAGTCAGTGGAGCAGAGAAGGTAATATTGACCCAATATACATCATATCAAACTGGAAGGGGGTGGTGTTAAGGTCAGCTATTTCTCTTTGTGTTTAGTTGAATGCCCTCACTAACTTTTTACTTAAAAAAAAAAACTAGATTGTTGTAGACTTTGCGAAAGAATGTGGGTCAACAAAATGACCAGCAAAAACTCTCACTAATCACAACAGAGATGTAATTGACATACCAGTTCTTCTCACATCTCTTCACTTCCCTCTAGTTAATCATCATGTTACACTGAAGTGAGACTCTGTACAACTTAAAAACTTTTGCAACCACCTTTAAAAAAGAGAAAGGCCTGCCTTCTCTGGGCCAATTCAAAGTCCCCTTTTTAAAGAGGAATCAATCCAGCCAACACTTCAGATTTATATTCTAACTAGAAGTCAGTATAATGACTTCCTGGACTGATCTGGATTGCTGTAATTTTATATGAATTTTGCTAAGACCTACGGTTGCAAATAAATACTTCATTGTAAAAAACGCCAATGTCCTGAGATCATCTGGAGGTGAATTTGACTGGGAAACACACTTTCAATGTCAACAGTCTGGTATTTAGCCACATCTACTAATTTGCTTTTGATTTTACCTCAGAAACCTTCAGGCTAAGTACCAGGGCTGTGGATGCTTCAAAGTACTTCAGCCAGAGCACAGAGGGCTTCACAGTTATTCACACCTGATTTTTTTTTCCAGGCTTCTGTCCATTAACATTACCATGTTGAACTCTTAAAAGAGCATAGCACTTTCTTTTCAGACCTGGGAGAATGGGTAGCCTGAAAGAGTCAGCCTATTTTAATAAAAGAAGGGAGGGTGATGCTGGCATTTGGTCTTCAGGTGCTTCTCCTGAGTCTTTTTCATGGCATGACCAACCTATTAGGAGCCTCCAAAAGGGAAAATTCTTAAAACGTAAATTTATATTTATATACACTCACAGTTGTTTTAATAAAAGAGGATTGAAAGTTGTTTTAATGCTCACCCCTGTAGAGCAGGACTGTCAAACCACTGGCCCACGGGCCAGATGCGTCACACCCTGGCCATGCCCGGTTCAGCGAAGGGGAAAAAAGTCCCGATATGTCATGTGACACCGCTGTGATGACATGAGTTTGACACCCCTGCTGTAAAGAGCATAATAGCCTTGAAGGGTAACTGTATGAATCAGATAAATCCCTTGGTGTTTTTTTTTTTAAAGAAACACCTTGGTACAAATCCTAACCATATAAAAGCTTTTTATGCACATATACACACAGAGGAATCCTTACCTAGTCTGTGCTTCTCACATACACAAGTATTTTGTGGGCATACGTATAACAGCTCTGCTGAGGCACAAAGGTTATTGTCAAATTGCAAAGGGCATTAAAAACTGAAAAGCAATTCTTGCTTACACTGAGATTTTGCACTGTTCCTAAAGTGATCCTTTTTCCTTTTCTTGCTTGCAAATTCACACTCGGTGCTGCATATTTCTTCATCGCTGTTCAAGAGGCTGAAAGCAAATCACAGAGGCAATGCATGAAATGTGTTTGACATAGGAAAGAGCGAAGCAGGCTGTGTTCAAGCAATATTTAAACAAGCACCAGGGTGAAGAACTTGGATAAAATCACTCGCAAACACAGTGATGCCTCGGAAGAAGAAAAGAGCTCTCTTCTATTTACAAAAACATTCCTGGCCTCTAGGTATAGATGTGTGGAGACACGTTTCACACAGAGAATGGCTTAGATTCTGTTCTTCCACCTCGACTTAAAAGATGCCACACGGCAATGTTTAGACAGGCTAGTCTTGCTAATTGGAAGATATGAATATATGAATTATTATTGGTATAATAAAGTAGTAATTCACATAATTCTTTACAAGCAAAGTAGCTAAATTAATTATAGCTCAGGCCCACAGAGAAAAAGACTGTTCCAGTAAAAATTATATCCAAGGGTCATACAATATTTTACTATTGTTTTAGATTCAGTATTTTGTGCTATTCAAAATACTTTTAAACTTCCTTTAAATATGAGTTTAATGTAAAAAGTACCAAGTGATTGATCTATGTGAATTCTATAATTACACTTTCAATGTTCAGAAAGAAATTTTTTAAAAAAGTAGGTTGGTAAAAAGATACAGCAAACTTTTCCAGAACCCAAACCAATATGGTTCGCTTTGCTTACTTCACAAATACTGGAACTATAAACATGAGCAATGCAACAACGTGAAAAGAAAGATGTTACTTTGCTATTTTTATTCTTTGATGGGAAAATTGTGTACAGGAATTTTCTCCATTCACTGAGCTCAGTATTAAATGAAAAGTATTTATCACTCTCAATTCAGATTTAAGAAACTCATGCTGTATAAAGTGAACACAGCTTAAGCATCAAAGAGAAAAAGAACAGAGGATGCAGGGAAAAAAAACCTTCCACCCACTTCTCTAGGGATAAAACAGTAACTATGAAAGCAAAGAGTCCCTCACAAATTCAACATTGCAATGCAGCCAAGTTATTAAAGAGAAAAAAAATTATCTTTGGATTTTTTTTTTTTAAATACAAATACAGCCAGCCATGTGTGGCATAGCAATTATCTGTATAAATCTAAATCAGAAGTAGGTTCTTCCAATAGCAAATTTTAATGAGAAATATTTCAATATTTTTGAAATAAAATAGAATTTATAAAATAGATTCAGCCCAAGTGCTATGAAGTACAAAGCCGGGGACCTTGGATTTATTTGAAATACCATACGAGGGGATGCCAAATTTTTGATCTAACAAGATCATAATGCTGCAAAAGCTGTAGAACCATTACTTTAGAAAAAAATTTATTTGCTATACTGTGTACAACATATTTAACCTCAAGTTAAAATACAGTTATTAATCCAAGATGCATAAGCACTTATCAGCAACTTGATTTCAGGGTAAAATCTACTATTCCTTTAAAAAAAAAGCACCTTTGGGACAATCAGGATCTGACTGAGAATTTCCCTATACATTTACTGTCCCTTAACACTTAAAGCAGGGGTGTTAAACTGGTGGCCCATGGGCCAGATGCGTCACCTGAAGGCCACGCCCACCCCAGCTCTGCTAATGGGAAAACATTGCGACATGTCACATGATAGCAATGTGACACCGCGAGTTTGACACCCATGACTTAAAGGAAGCAGGCATACAATCATATTCTTATATATCTGAGCAGTTTTGTTTAAAACACAGATATTAAAAGTACAACCTTGTTTCTTATATTTATTCCCAGGTGAAAACAGATTTGCAGGCATACTGCAGTAGAAACAGTTAATGCATAAGCAAACTATGTTGAAAGTGGTTGGGTGAACTCATGAAATGAAATAGCCCAATGCAGCCCAGAATAAATAGTTTAGGAAGACTCAAAACATTTGCTGCAATTAGCTGGAATTCATCAGCTACAAATGGCTAGTGTTGTGACTATTACTCATAGGCAAACTATGTGATCCAACTGTGAAGAACAAAGACAAATTTTTGATATAATAGGCATGGAATTTCTCCCAAAATATAGGATTTGGAAAGTTAAGAAGTTCCCTACCTTGTACACATCTGGAGAGCATCAGGCTAAACAGAATGCTTTAAATCTGCTTCAGGTCATATTTGAAGCAGCATTTTAGCACAATATGTTGAGAAATTAACATTGTGCCTATATATAAAAACTCACAGTTACAGTGTTCCAAGCAGGAACACTGTAACTAACCAGAGTTTCCTATATTGTTTGAACTTGTGTTTTAAAACAAGCCAGATATTAAAGCATGAATTGCTTATCCAAGGAATCAATATTTCTTCATTTGCTCAAATAAACAAATGGACTCTATGCACATACTGGTAAAATAATGTTAAATTATAAACTTCCAGACTTTCATACTATACTGATCTCCAGATTCTTTGCTAGTGTTACAAATATCTAGATCATGGGTGTCAAACTCATGTCACAGCAGCATTTTGTGACGTATTGGGACTTTTTTCCCCTTCACTAAACCAGGTGTGGGCATGACCAGCGCATGACGCATCTGGCTGCAGGCTGGGAGTTTGACAGCCCTGATCTAGATGATTGCTAGATGGCAGCAAAGGAAGTTTTCTCTAATATTGCTTTGCCATTATCTAGCTGTCAATTGTATTTTTGCAGTGTAGCCCTCTGGTTTTTAACTTTGTCTTTCATCTAAAAGCAAAGTTCACCATTGCCCTCCTGTTGCTATCAGTGATTTTCAATCATTTATAGCCAATTTGGAGACACGTTACAATTCAGCCTTTCCCAACCAGGATCCTTCTGATAGACTGCAACTCTAACCAGTAGCTATGTTGGCTTGGAATTCTGGGAAGGACAGCATCCTCCAATACAGAGAATGCTCACTGGGAAATCTGGCACAATTAAGCAAGGCGGAAGAACAGTCCCATGTAAAAAAAAATCTTCTTGTTCCATTAGAAAGGTTGATGACTACATCCAATGACTTCTGTTCTTGTATGAAGAAATATATAAAACCACTGACTCTTCTTTCTTGCAAAAGTACTCTCATTGCTTTTTTGCTAGTATTGGAAAATTAGAGCTTGTGTCTTCAAAGCTGCTATTTCTTGAATATCTTTGTGGTGAAAATATCATTCCTCCCCAAGTCTGCAATTTCATTTTTCTTTTTTTTCCCCCAGCTCAAACCTAGTTTTAGCAACATGGGTCCAACAGCCCACCTTGTATTTTAAATACTGAAGTCCCCATGGCAACACTGCATCAGATAATTAGGTTGTTACATTACAGATGAACACCATGATCTTTTAAACAAATCCAAGCAGCTTTTAGCTCTTCTTATCTTACCCAAAATGAATGTCTCCTCACCATGAAGGGTACATGGCTTGTGCAATTACTCTCATAATTGATTTAAATGTTTAGAAACAGCAGGAAGGTATTAGTTTTTAAGATTTACACGATCACAGTTGGTTTACACCCCAATTATGTAAGATTTTAAGCTGTGAGTTTCAAAGCAGCGATAAGATCCTTTGCAATTAATTGTTGCTGGCTGTAAAACATTCTACTGAAACCTGCAAATATTTTATCCCACGAAGGGTGGATTTTTCTTAAGTGTAAAACCCAGAAACCAGCAGCCTGGGTTTACCAACATCATTCAAAACTCACCATCTCCTTTATTTGCATCCACCTTTCTAGGCTTAACAATATTTGGATTTGTCCTAGCAGCCCCTTCTTCTTTCCGACTGGGGTTGAGAAAAGTCTATAAAGCCTATTTCCTGGGTATCTAACTAGAGGATCGTGACATTACACATCAAAAAATACACTACGCACACACAGGCCTGTCTTTTAGGCAGGCTGTTAGTAACCCAAGCATGGAAGGTGAAGATAACACGGCAGCAGTAGCAGAGTTTGGCGGGTTAATTCAGATACTATATCCAAGGAGAATATCACTGCGTCAGATATCTGAGCAAACAACTCTTCAATGTGCCCTCAGCAAGGAGCACCCAAATCCTACTCAGCAGAACGCTGCTTCTGCTCGGCAACTGTGCTGTCTCTGCACTATTGGCAATCCAATTGTCTCAATAAAGACTCCAGGCAAATTCAAAGTGGTCCATTTTTCTAACCTGTTTTACAGAGATGCGGTGCAGTCTGGTTCCAGGAGTGATGCATCCTCCCACCCCCCAGATGGTTTGCTTGCAATCATACTCAGGCCTGGATGTCTTGTGAAAAAACAAAATCTCTTCCTCCAACAAAATGGCATTTATTCCTACATTAGATATGGGCTTCATTACTGGAGTGATATACCCACCCATTGAAAGCACATACACACAAACTAAATTCCAGAAGAGCAAAATTACAGGTAGTACTCAACTTACAACAATCGACCAGTTTTTTCAGTGCTGTTGTGACCAGTTACAACAGCACTGAAAAAAGTGACTTATGACCATTTTTCAGTTACCTTTCCAGCATCCCCATGATCATGTGATCAAAATTCACGTTTGGCGACTTGTTCATATTTATGACTGTTGCTGTGTCTCAAGATCATGTGTGATCACCTTTTGCAATCTTCTGACAAAGTTAATGGGGAAGCAAGATTCATTTAACCAGGTTACTAATTTATCAATTGCACTGATTCACTTAACAACTGATGCAAAAAGATCATAAAATGGGGAAAAATTCACTTAACAAATGTCTCACTTAACAACAGAATTTTTGGGCTCAATTATGGTTGTAAGTTGAGGACTACCTGTATGCAGCTGCAATGCTGAAATGACATGAGGAACCATCCACATCTGGATGGAACCAGAGACTCAAGGTGGCTTCCTCTGTGGACTAAATAAAATGGACAGTATGGCATTTAATATATATATATGTTTGTATGTATAAACATACATACATACATATACATATATATATATATATACATACATACATACATATACATATACATACATATATACACAACAGTTTTATACTATACAATTATTCTAGGATCCAGTTTATGAATAATTCCATCTTCATTTGTCTACGATGTCTCCCAAAAAAAACTTACATAGCATGGTTGATGTCATTAAGTGGATTTCCTTCATCCTCAAATTCTGAGCTGCAAGGGTCACTTCTCTTCCAACCATCTTCTGTTTTAATCCATCTCCACCCTGGAGATCGCCAGTCCTGGCCCAGAAATGGCATGGTTTCCTTAGGGAAACAAGCAATCAAGCTAATTAACCATTTTGCTCTTAGGGCATGGGTGAGCTTCAGAACTTCTTGCAAGGAAATTAATACAAGAGACAGCCAAGCATGGAAGCTGAAAATATTAACAGTAATCAGCTGATCTTGACAAGACCCATCTCCTTTTGCTTATGATGCTGCTGAACTTTCAACTGCAAGTCAACGGGGAGGCAACCTCAGAATAAAAGCATGCTGGGGATACATCACATTTCCCAGCACATGCTCTTGCAAACACAAAGTAAGGATTAACAACTGAGGCTGAATTAAAAAGGAAATTACCATTACTATATTGTAAGCAGATGGTTTAAAATATGGGGAAATATTCTGTTATGGAATCAAACTCTCATGGTAGATGACCCCAGCCACCACATTCAAGATAAAGGAGATCAAGACACTGATCACCCTGCAGGAACTGGAAAGCAAAGGGCAATCCTCAAAAAACTGACGGTGCAGGAGGAACAGCAACAAGGAAGTGGGCTTAAGAAAACACCTTTCAAAGGAAAAGGGAGAAAAAGAAAGGACACTGATGTTAAGAATATTTCAGAAGTGTTGCATTTGGATAGCCAAAATAGCCAATGCAATCCTAAACTGCATTAACAGAAGGATACAATCACGAGAGGTATTAATACCACTCTATAAAACCCTAGTAAGACCACGCCTAGAATACCGCATCCAGTTTTGGTCACCACACTATAAAAAAAGGTGTTGAGACTCTAGAAAAAGTGCAGAGAAGAGCAACCAGGCT